>LR812524.1:42930599-43225599 GCA_903798195.1 Danio kyathit
GGCACCCCTGCACTAGGCCAATACACACACTGGGGGTTGAAGCTTAAACGGCAGCCTAGGCGAACCTGCTCAACCAGCTCATGCTACGCCCTCCACCAGTACTCCCAAGCCAGGCCCTTAGCCAGGGGGGGTTCGGGTGGTTCAGAAGACCCACCCCTTACTGACAAAGTTCCAGATTTTGTCCCATTCATGACCTCATTTGTCCTGTTTTGACTGCTATGCCATCATAAATAGTGAAAATAACCTAGCAAAAAAAAGGTTTAAGACCTAGAGCGGAATTGTAGTGTGATTTAGTTAATCAGTTTTGGCCAATGCAAACAATTATTTTTCAACATCCAGGTGTGCAAGAAAATATCTGACATACGTGGTCATCTTGTATTGTTTTTAAAGAGAAAACATTTGATTTTTATTTTGAATCATCAAAAAGTGTTTATGATGACCATCCAACAAGCTCATAAAGCGAGTGAATAAACTATAACCTAAATTCAGTATTTAAATCTCTTAATTAAATAGAAAATGAGGCGAATAACTGCAAAAATGTCCACTTTTTTGAGGAAAAAACCCCCCACCCCTTTCACCAGACAGCTACGGGCTTGCAATCACACACACACAACACACACACACACACAAATGATTTACAGTAAAAGTGCAGACACATAAAAATGTTTTAATATTTTCAGGATCCAATGTTTGTCTGATTTTAGAGGTTTAACTTTAAGGGACAGTTCCCCCATTTTTTAAAAGTCTGCTATCATTTACTTATCCTCAATTTGCACCAAACCTGCTTGAGTGTCTTATTCTGTTGAACACAAAACTGTTTTTTTTAAGAATGTTTGAAACCTGTAACCATAGACATCCATAGGACAAATCTGGAAATCAATGGTTTCCCAGGTAGCAAAAAATTCTGGCCAAGATTTGTCATAAAGCTGGCACAGCAGGCGTTTGTCCGGCACTGGCATACAACATGGGCCCAGGTTTGGCAGAGGTGGCACCGTCTTTAAGGCAGCACACAATACTTTGGCCAGATATCAAATGTGGTATTTGGACCAGATGTTAAAAAATTTAATGTGGGCCACGTAAGTTTGGCGCATCATGACTCACTTTTAAAATACATTTAAATTATTTTTGAGTAAAGAAAAAAATTCTACCAATCAGGTTGCATCGAGAAAAAGCACGCCCATAGTGCACATAATACGAAATGCTTCATGGGTTTATCAAATGCATTGCAGTTGTGGTACACCAACATATCTGGCCCAGTTGAGATATTAACTTGGCTGAGACTTGGCCCAGATATGGTCCATGTTTAACCCTTGTATGGAAGCCAGACTTGGTCCAGTCATGTACCGTAATTCACTGCGGAATGTGGGCCAAGCAAAAACTGGTTGTGTGGGCCAGATCTGGGCCAGAGAAAATTTGCCATGTGGGTTTGCAGCATTCTTCAAAATATCTTCTTTTGTGTTCAACAGAACAAAACAGCTCAAACTGGTTTGGAACATGTAGAGAGTGGATAAATGGATTGTTTATGTTACCTTTGTGTGAACTTTAAAAACATGTTTTATTTTTAGCCTATTATTATTCATTTATTAAAAATTACTTTCTCCGGATTAAAATGAATCCACAGCACAAACGTAGCCTACTGTTCAGATTAGTACAATTGATTTTCTCTTTACATAAGTTAAATTTTTTTTTTTTTTTTTTGTGAATGTTGACAAAGCAGTTTAGTTCTCCGCGTACAGGCTATATCAAATCAAGGCGGTGGTGATGCCCCAGCGTGCTGGTTATACACCAGGCTGAGGAAGACTTTGATTTACGGTCATTTATTTGCGAAACCATTAGCCTACTTTACCAACAGAGATGCCGAATGCGGTGACCGAGGCGATGATTGAGTCGTATGCGCTGATGTTTTTGGTGATGTCAGCGTTTTTTGTGTACTTTTGCGGCATGGTCTGGGCTTTCTGCAACCCGAAACTCAGCGGCTCCTCTGAAGACCCAGAGTGCGACACGAGCAGCGTCTCTCAAGTGCCTCTGCAACAAATCTTCGCGGATCCTGAAGATTTGGAAACAAGTTATCCGACACACACTCGACGTTTACTGGATCAGCCGAGGCACAGTTACATCGCCTCGTCTTATATTGTGGATTAATACTTGGAAAATTGAAGAAAACAGCACAAAGTCCAGTCTCCAGTTATATTCATCATAGTGAACGCAGAGAACTCCATCTTCAAGACACAGGTAAGAATATAACAAATATCGTCACGTTAAAAATTAATGGCAAAACAAAGACAATTAAGCTGGTTATTATAGCATAAACGTTTTTTGTTGTTGTTGTTGTTAACAGGTAAATATATCGAGCTTCGTCATCACTGCAAACCATCAATACCTGCAATCCTCCAACTCCCAGAATTAATTTACGGAACATTAAAATACTAATAATAACACAGTCCTTCGTTTATGATATGTAAGATCTTTAATGCTGCAGTTTAATAAATGTGTTACAACTGCACTTTGTTGTAATTTGAATGTGAACACCCACAAACAATAGCTTCAAGTGCCTATTGTGTCAAGAAAGTGTTATTACTTATCAGCTGAATGACAATAAACTTTTTTTGTAGAAAGATGGTCAGAGAAGACAACGTCAAGGTCGAGCTATAAAATGGCAAATCAAACACTTATACAGCAATACAAACATAATACACCAAGCAATTTATTAATCAGGAAATGCACACTTATTGCATTCAATGTCCCATTACAACCTGTGCTGATTATTAAAAATCAAAGCGTTTCAGAAGAGGTCCCTTTAGGTGGCATAATAATAGACAGAGATGGATAAAGAAAGATACAATACATGACAGACCTGTTGTCTCATTTCTATCACAGTCAGACACTTTTCACTATGATGATTACAAAAATAGCCCCTAACGTCTTAAAATTGGCCAGAGGGTTAAGTAAATTAACTGAAATGTTCATTTTTGGATCTTTATCTCTTTAAAAGACATTCCAGCCTATCAAATGTAATATTTCAAAAAACCTCCATGAGCAGTTTATAAATGACCTAATCATTTTTTAAGATGGAAGTGTGTTTTGTAAGGTTTTATTTCCATATTTCACATTCCATTTTTTGCTTTGAAATCGGGATCCTCGGCTCTTAACCTCTTCCGCACTGTATCCTCTAGTTCTAACAGCTTCACATAGAAGGCCTCTGACATGTTTTCATCAAGATCCATCTGAAAAAAAAACGAGTTGACATCAGCGTATTAAAAGAGTATGAACAAGCAGATAAACATACAGTCAATTCTTTGCCAGAACCAAATTAAATAGAGTATAATACTATAATTATAAAAAAATATGTCTGCAAAATTGTTGCAAACAATTTATGTGTTGAATTTAAAACAAACAAATTAAATTTAGTAATGTTCAACTGAATTAGTTTAAATTCAGCCCAAATAAATCGTTTACAACCACTTAAAAAAAAAAAATTTGTAAATCCAAGGAATTATCTTTTTAATAATTTTTTAGTGTGTTATATACTCAGATTTGGTAAAGAACTGAAATTCTGAAAACAAAATATACAAAAATGAACAAAAAAACACATGAGCGAAGGAACCTGACAGTCAGTTCTGACCTTGCTTGGTTGGGTGTAATTGTTTCCGAGCCCAGAGGTCAAACTACGGTATTTGGCCATCGGGTCCAGAGACTCAGGTTTCTGCTTGAACAGCCAAAACTGTGTAATAAAAAACAATAGATGAAAGTCGAGACTGGGAGAAAGCTGAGGCCCAAACAATTGTCAATGAAACAAGTTCCTTAACTGAAGTGCAACAATAAGCTTTACGCTAAGAATCAAAGTGACACCTTGATTTATTTGCACTATGCACTATAAAACAGAACTTGCAGTCATGGAATTTAGCAGTGTGCGATTTGTAGAATGAACTCTAATTCAAGTAAAAAAAAATCCATACAGGTTTTTTTTTATATATTTATGAGATGTTAAAGGCACAATGTGTCAAATGTTTTCATTAAAATATCCAAAAACCACTTGAACAGAGTTATATATTTTGCAGACTTATGTACTAATATTATGCCAGATGTTTTGAAGAATGTTAAAATTTCAAATTAAAATTCCTTAATTCGCAAAAAAGTTCACTTGAGCTGGTTTTGGACTTATAAACTGTGATATAACGAACATTACGCCAATACTTGCCTTGTTTACTGTCGGTTACTAGGTTACCAATACTACAAATAACCACTCTAACAATTTGCTGGAAACTTACCCAAATCACGTTTTGTTTTCTTATTTTGTGAACTTTGAAACTATTTGCTTCACATTAGGAAAAATGGCTAATGATTGTAGATAGTCACTGATTATTCTGGTCCAATTGTTTAGTTTTGTCACTCTTTCACTGGCACTGACTTTAACTGGAACCGTTTTTCCTGAATCAATATTGTTTTATTAAATTGAAGATTTCTAAAAATCAAAGAATATATATAACCCAGTTCTATACAGGCAACGGCCACTTTATTAGGTACACCTTACTAGTAGCCAGTTGGAACCCTTTTTGCTATCAGAACTGCTTTAATTCTTCGTGGCATAGATTCAACAAGGTACTGTAAAATTTTGGTCCATATTGACATGATAGCATCACACAGTTGCTGTAGATTTGTCAGCTGCACATCCATGATGCGAATCTTCCGTTTCACCACATTCCAAAGGTGCTCTATTGGATTACGATCTGGTGACTGTGAAGGCCATTTGAGTACAGTGAACTTATTGTCATGTTCAAGAAACCAGTCTGAGATGATTCACGCTTTATGACATGGTGCCTTCAGGAGATGGGTACACTGTGGTCATAAATGGATGGACATGGTCAGCAACAATACTCAGGTAGGCTGTGGCATTGACACATTGCTCGATTAGTATTAATGAGCTTAAAGTGTGCCAAGAAAATATCCCCCACATTATTACACCACCAACCCCTTCTTGAACTGTTGATTCAAGGCAGGATGGATCCATGTTTCATGTTGTCGTTGCCAAATTCTGACCTTACCATCTGAATGTTGTAGCAGAAAATCAAAACCTTTTGTTGCCTTTCTATCAGCTCAAACCAGTCTGGCCATTCTTCTCTGACCTCTGGGATCAACAAGGCATTTGCATCCACAGAACTGCTGCTCACTGGATATTTTCTCTTTTTCAGACCATTCTTAGTAAACCGTAGAGATTGTATGTAAAAATCCCAGTAGATCAGCAGTTTCTGAAATACTCAGACCAGTACGTCTGGCACCAACAACCATGCCATGTTTAAAGTACCTTTCTTCCCCATTCTGACGCTCGGTTTGATCTGCAGCAGATCGACTTGATGTCTACATGCCTAAATGCATTGAGTTGCTGCCATGTGATTGGCTGATTAGACATTTGCGTTAATGAGCAGTTGAACAGGTGTACCTAATAAAGTGGCCGGTGAGTGTAAATAACTCAGTCTTGTATATTATGCATATTGGTATGCAGGGAGTCACTTGCTTTGTGTCTAAATGAATCAGCCTTTTTGAAATAATCATTTGAATAAACGACTTTCTGCCACCAACCGATGGTTTCAAGCTTGTTTATTGAAAATAAATCCCCAAAAATACTGATAAAATCATTTTTGGTCAATATTGAACATCACTACTCAGTAGCTGTATAAAATGATGCAATATATGGTAACAGTTTATATTAAACTTCTTAAACTATATTAAACATTAAAATTCAGAGACATATGACATACATTTGGGGTGGTGCAGGTACATACCAAAGCCTCCGCTCCATTGTAAGGTGAGAGGGTAAAAGAATTGGTGAATATCCTTATCTAATGAGACAGAACATTAAAACATACTGTGTTAACAATGTTACATTTGAGGTGTTTGGTATTATATCATAAAAAGTTAAGTAAATTGTGGACCTACAAGAAACATTATTGGCATGATGATAGTCCAGAACAATGAAGGCAGAATGCCATAGGTGAGGTTAGTCATGACCAGGCCAGGGCAGATCACTGATGAGAACATACCCTGTAGACAGTTCACCAGAATTCATCACTAAAGGCAAGTTCACATCAAAAATCAAGAACTATATTAATGTCCACACCAGCAGATGATGCACGATATTAGAAAAATCTGATATTGTGATATTTTATTTTTCTGCGCTAAATATTGACATATAGTTGAATAGCACTGTTTGATGGTTTTTCTGGGGAGTCTGACAGTATTCAGGTACAGAAATTGAATAATAACAATACAACAAATTCTTTTCTTACTTTGTCTCATTTCTAGTACAAATATCTAAAAAAAATTAGATCAAGGATTAGAAACAAAGACAAAAATTCTAAGTAATAAAAACTTTTTTTGTTGTTGCATAAATCATAAATTCCATATAAACACAGTGATTAAATACAATTCTGTAGATCCTGGTCAACTATAATCCAGACTTAACATAGCATATTTCCATCACTCCCTCCCTCCTTCCTGCTTTACTCTATCATGGAGCTAAGCCCATAGTTAAAGAGACTTATTGGCAAAATATATTCTATAATCCTATAATCTGGAACCCCTAGGGCAATGGGAGGTGGAACTGGAAATAGAATTATCTGAAGACATGTGAAAGTCTGTTTTAGATCATAGTCACTCATCTTCAATTTGTTTAAAACATAAGAGTTATACAATTTAAAGTAGTACACAGATTGATTTGGCCAAAGGTGAAACTTTGAAAAACCGAATATAGAGACAGATGTAATACTGAGCCAGCTACATTATCTCATATGTTTTGGGTTTGTTCAAAATTAAAGGATTTCTGGCAGCTAATATTTCAATTTCTCTCTGACGCATTAAATACCTATATAGAACCTGAGGCCATAATTTCAATATTTGATATCACACCAAAGTCCGTATGTTTTAATAAAAGTAAGATAAATGTGATTGCCTTTGCTACGCTTGGAGCAAAAAAAAATCCTCCAACCTTTAAGCAATGGCTTATGGAACTTCTACACAACCTGACCTTAGAAAAATAGGATACACTGTAAGAGGTTGCACTGATATGTTTTTTCCCACTTGGCAACCTGTTTTAGATCACATAAAGAAGTTGGCCCCTTCAGTTATTTTAGAAGAGTAGAACCTTTCCTTCTTATTTTTTTTATTAATTTATTTTTCCTTTTCTTTTCTTTCCTTTTATAGATATAAGAGTAGAATATGTTTCACTTAATATTCTTATTTATTTTAATATTATTTATATATTTTTATAGAACCTAAATGACATGTATATGTTTGTGACAGGTTTTGTTTGTTGTGTTTAAAAAAAAAAAATTGAAAAGCTATTTGACTTGTACATGTTTCATATCTAACATGTTTAATAAAAACACTTTAAGGGAAAAAAAAACCCATTGCATATCGATGTGACTATTGCAGATGCGCACATTGTGATTTCGATGCTGAAACAATTCTGTTTATTCTATTCACCACTACAGTTGTCATGTGCTGGATTTAATGCTTGAGCTCTGTAATACTTTAAATGCCACCATAACCTCATTGTTGACCTTTTGTCTATAGATCAAAGGGGGTAGAATTGGCATAGACAGAGGGGACATGTTCCCACCAATATCCACCAATTACTAAAATGTCCCTACCAATAATCGACTTCGGGTGCTTTCACACCTAGACTTTGTTCCGGAACCTGGCGCGTTTGCCCAGTTAGCACGGTTCATTTGGCATATGTGAACAGGGCAATCGCGCTCGGATCCGCGCCAAAGCAATCGCTCCGAGACCGCCTGAATGAGGTGGTCTCGGCTTGATTGAAACTAAATCTGGAGCGGATCGATTGTAGTGAGAAAGAATACGATCCGAGCCCGTTGTATTTCACAGCGTTTTATGAATATGTAATAGGCATACGGCTATATGAAGAGAGTAGGGCGGGAGGTCATTCGAGATATCCCAAGTCTCCCAGAAGTTTCGGGAGTTTCCTGCAAATGCACAGAGACTCCCGGATGCCCGCAAACAATCGATAATCTCCCGGAAATCACGCGTCTCCCTCCCGGTCCTCAAATACGTCACGCACCCTTCTCATCACCCCTCCCCACCCCATCCCTTCTCGTTCTTCAGGCGTGTCGCGCGCACCCTGAAAACCACCAAACCACCCTCGACAGCTGAGCAGGACCCTGCAAAATAAACCGTAAAACTCTGACCAATGTGAGGAGAGTTAACTCGCACGTGACTTGTTTTAGCTATTTTGGTCCGTTTAGAAAATTTGCCGTGTAAAAGCGAACCGCACCACCAAGAACAAAGAACAAATTTTAATCCCTGTTTCGGAACAAATGAATCGATTCACAGGTGTGAAAGCACCCTTCAAGTAATGCTCCGTTAACTCTTAACCTACACTTGCACCAAGTCAAATTCACTACGAGTTCACAGTAATACTATTAACCATACCAGTGCAATAAATTAAAATTCAGTTTTAATTTTGGCCTACATGATTATGAAAAACAATAACCGAGATGAAACCGTTCAATTGCGTCACACACCTCTCTAAATTCCTCTACATTCATACCTCCTCAAAGCCCGACTGCAGGAAAATCATGTAAATTGACTTTTGCAGCATGGGACGGGATTGTTATTTGTATTATTAAGTGTTTATTTTAAATGATTTAATCACTTAGAAAGTACTTTAATCATGTTTTTAAAAGTGCGAAACAGAATTTGCGCTGTTCAAGTCATGCGTTCTAGGGATGTATGTCCAAGAGCGAATCTATGCCCTTGCTATAGATCATCATTAAAGTAAAAAAACTCAACATTCGCTTAGAGTGATGACATGAACACAATTTAACCAAAGAAATTGGTCAAAAAAGACTTTTCTTAGAATGCATGTTAAAGGGTTAAAGCAAGATGGATTATGATTGTCATCATTTAATCATTATGAAAGTGATTTCAACAATATATATTTTTTATTTTTAGAACTAGTTATTGAGAAAAGGCCTTGATTTTACATACATGTAAAAAAAATGCTGGGCTCCACACAATTCCTTCATGTTGTCCCAATACAAATCGATTATGTTTTGAACATAAACAATTAAGTTATCCCTAAATAAATGTAAAAACAAATATTCTTTTAAATGAGTAGTCTGAATAAGCAGCAAAAAATTTTTTTGGAGTGTACCTGGCTGTTGTAGTGGCGGTTCAAGGCTAAGCTAAGAAGGTCTGAGGCATATTTTGACGAGCTGTAGGGCAAAGGGCCCTTCTTATGCTGCACATCGTCGAGATTAAAGGAGGATCGCTGGGCATTACTGGAGGACGTCCAGATCACTAAAGAATTGTGCTCTGTCTGGCACAATAAAGGCTCCAGTTCTCTCACCTGTCAAAATACCAAAAAAATGTATGAATTATTATTTTATTTTTACTCTAATTTCTGCATAAAAAGTGTTAAACAAAATGACAAAAACACTGATTGCTCTGACTATTGTTTGACTTAATGTTTTGTTAAAAAACCTGCTAATTCCTGTTGAAAATATATCCCAGCAGCATGGTAATTCCTGCTAACAGCATGCTAATTCACATGCTAGCAAATGCTTTGATCATGCTAAAAACAAGCTAACAACATGCTAATTTATGCTAGAAACAAGTTCTTATTTGTGTTAGAAATAAGCTTGCAAAATGCTAACAACTTATAATTATGTAACATGCTAATTTGCGTTATCAGCATGCTAATTCATGTTACAAATAGGCGAGCAACATGCTAATTTATGATAAAATCTTGTTAGTATACCCAAATGTATGGTAAAACATGCTAATACAATGGCAAATTGCTAACACAATGGTAGTAAGATGTTCATTCTTCCAAGCGACATGCCAATTCATTAGACTGTCAACCCAACAATAACGTTTGTTTACAAACTTAACTCATCTATAGTTACATGTATTCTGAATAATATTAATATTTATAATAACATAATAGAAGAATTTAGTGTGTCCATGTGAGGGAGAAGCAGAGGGCAACTTGACTAGAAACACAAGTCTCACTTGCTCCCCCTCAGACACCCAGTGCTGTCGCAGCAGTAAATCGATATGTCTCGCCTAGCCTTCGAGGACATGGAGTGTCATACCTACTGAAACTTTAATGCCTATGCCACTTGAGCCACAATAACTTCACTACATACAGAAACACATAGAGAGAACAGCACTGCCTTAATGCTGATGACCAGATGCCTCATAATGCAAATGAATGAGCTCTTCAATTAACAAATAGAAACACTTCATGAGGGCTGCAATTTGAGGACACAACATATCTTCAGCACTAGAGTCCTTCAGATGAATTATTGATCAGGGCAGCTGCCAGAGAACAGGTTACTAACAACAGCAGAAGAAATCCTGTGGCATTTATGAATGAAATAATTCTCTGGGAGACATCATTTTGAGGCAGATGATAGTGTTGCATGGAAAATACTGTAAATATGGGATGTTCCAGCACAGCCCAATTAAGATCCTGTGGAAGTCACACTGGTTTTGGTATTATACTTTTGTTTATCTTTAAGCTTGGTCATTGAAATACATTCATTGACAAATTGACAAAACCATCCACTTACCAGAAGGAAATGACCAAAAAGATTAGTGGCAAACACCTCCTGCAAACCAATGGGTGTGACCTTATCTTCCTGGGTCAGAATACCCTCCCCCGTGGTCAACATTTTAATCGCATTTCTGGTGGTTAAAGGCACATAGAATAATGTATCATCAACAAAGACAAATACACTTGAAGGTAAATTTATTAGCTGTCCTGTAACATTTATTTATTTATTAAACTTCAAAACATTTCTCAAGTGATTTTTACTTAGCAAGGGAATTATCAATGTCTAATAGTTTGGCTGTATCCAAATTCTTTTAGTTTGGCTGGAATAAAATAAGTTTTTATTTGTTTAATGTTTTTTAAAAGTCAATATCAGCCCCGCTATTTATTTATTTATTTTAATTGGCTGCAGAACAAACCACACAATTTTCAAAGTCATATTTCTTTTAGTTTGGCTTGAATAAAAGTAGTTTTTAATACTTTAAATGTTTTTTAAAAGTCAGTATTAGCCATGTTATTTATTTATTTATTTATTCATTCATTTTTTAATTGGCTGCAGTACAAACTAACAATTTTCAAAGTCTTATTTCTTTTAGTTTGGCTGGAATAAAAGAAGTTTTTAATATTTCAATGTTTTTTAAAAGTCAATATTAGCCCTGTTATTTATTTATTTTTTAAATTGACTACAGAACAAACCACACCTGCCTAGTTAACATAATAACCTAGCTAAACCTTTAAATCGAACTTTAAGCTGAATGCTAGTATGTTGCAAAATAAGTAGTAAAATATTATGAACTGTCATCATGGCAAAGAAAAACGTTATTAGAAATTGGTTATTAAAACTATTGTTTAAAAATGAGTTGAAACAAATAAATAAATATATATTAAAAAAGGTACCATTATAATTGTATTTACCGTCACTTTTGATACAATTTAATTAATTCATTCCAAAAGAAACAATTTTGTGGAACATATAAACTTTTTAATGGTAGTTCATAGAGTGAATACTTTACCTAGAAAACAGGCCCCGATAAAAGGCTTTGTGATCCACCGTGGGATTAGGCATAATTCCAGCATTGAGATACAGATAGTCCAATCTGTTAAACCTGTTAAAGAGAAAAACAAATATGCAAAGCAGTAATTTAAACGTGCTTTAGTGGTCATGTATAGTACGCATAGTCCCATTGACCCTGTTCAATAGTTTGCATATAGTTTACAAGAGAAAATAATAACTATACAGTTGAAGTCAAAATTAATAGCCCTCCTGTGCTTTTTTTTTTTTTTCCTTTTTGGAGAAGGTGCTCGCTGCAAAGCCACTTGGGCGGAGGTCAACTCCAATGAGGGGGAGCTTGAGCTCCAGCTCCTCCTCCTATGAGCTGTTTTAATCATAGACTGTAAAAGATATGGATGTAGTATCCATGACGTCACCCATAGGTTTCTGAAGAGAGTAAATGAAGCAACAAGCAGGCATGGGCAACCGTCACCATTTTGTTCATGCGTCATCGCACCCACCGGGGGTGCAAAAATAAGGGCAAAAAGGTGGAGCATCATTGGAGCTACAGACGCATGCTAGCATTATGCTTAGATGGGCTTTTATTTGGGAGAAACGCTTATTTATTAAACGCTTAACACTTCATTACCTGCGACTCGTTTGTGCTCTGTCACTCAAGTGGCCACGCCCTTAGTTATGCAGACATAATATAACTTAATAAAAACGAAACGGATGAGTTCTAAAAAATTCACCCCCCTCACAGTTGCCAGGAAGGGTAATATTAGCTATATGCACCTAAACCATCTTTTGTACCAGGCTGTAAACATGTTTTATCAGCCTTAAAATTGGCCAATTTAGCATTGCAGTCAGAAAACACCTGGATTTTCTGGAGCCAGTCCCCAAAGGCGAGTCGATGAATTGTAGTTTTAGTTACTTCCGTATTGGCTTCCCAAGGGAGAGCGGGAGGTTGCCTCTTGGTTTTAATGCTTACACGGTAGGTGTACGCCCCTAACCCCAACACCCAGTGACATCACTTGTAGAAGAAGTGCAGCAAGTAGGAGCTGGAGCCCAAGCTCCCCCTTGCTGGACCTCAGCTCTGCCCATGTGGCTCTGCAGTGAGTACCACTTGGAGAGATGTTTACCAGAGCAAGGAATTTTTCACAGCATTTCTTATAATATTGTTTCTTCTGGAGAAAGTCTTATTTGTTTTATTTTGGCTGGAATAAAAGCATTTTTTAATTTTTTAAAAACCATTTTAAGATCAATATTATAAGCCCCCTTAAGCAATATAGATTTTTGATTTTCTACAGAAAAAAAACATTGCTATACAATGAATTGCCCTAACTTGCCTATTAATCTAGTTAAACCTTTAAATGTCACTTTAAGCTGAAAACTAGTGGGCAAAATAAAATATTATTTACTGTCATCATGGCAAAGAGAAAATAAATCAGTTATTAGAAATTAGCTATTTCGTTTATAAATGTGTTGAAAAAAAACTTCTTTCCATTGACAGAAATTGAGGGGGAAAAAGATACAGAGGGGCTAATAATTCAGCAGGGCTGGTAATTCTGACTTCAACTGTATAATGGTTATTTTTATTTTAATATATTATTTATTGATTATAATTTATGTGCTTCATGCTAAACATGACATTTTAAAGATTTTTGATTTAGCATATAAAACTACAGTTGAAACCAGTAGTTTACATACACTGTATAAAATGGCACATAACCATTTGAAAAAAAGTCAGATGTTAATGTGACTAAACTTTTTCTCTTTTAGGTAAGCTAGGATTATCAAATTTGTTTCTGTTATGCTTAATAGCAGAATAATGAGAGGGATATTTTTTGATAAATTGTTATAACTTTTCTTGAAAGTCAAGTTTACATACAATAAGATTATTATGCCTCTGAAAAAGCTCAGATGCTGGTGTCGATGTTTTGGAAGTTTCTGATTGGCTAATTGACAACATTTGAGTTAATTGGAGGCACAACTGTAGAATAGTATTTAAGGAAAACAACGGACACACAGCTTCCTTTTGTGACAACATGGAAAAATCAAAAAGCCAGAATCAACAAAAAAAAAAAGAAGCCAGATTACAATTTGCTAAATTACACTGGGAAAAAGACAAATTTTTGGAGACATGTCCTGTGGTCTGGAACTAAGATTGAACTATTTGGCTATAATGACCAGTGTTACATTTGGAGGACAAAGGGGAAAGCTTACAAGCTTAGGAACACCATCCCAACTGTGAAGTATGGGGGCGGCAGCATCATGTTGTGGGGCTGTTTTGTTGCAGGTGGGACTGGTCCACTTTACAGCATAGATGGCATCATGAAGAAAGAACATTATGTAGAAATACTGAAGCAACATCTCAAGACATCAGCCAGGAAATTAAAACTTGACCACAAATGGGTCTTTCAAACAGACCATGACCCTAAGCATACTGCCAAATTAGTTAAAATGCGCTTTAAGGACAACAGAGTGAATGTTTTGGAGTGGCTTGTGCGAGCAAGACAGCCTACAAATCTGACTCAGTTACACCAATTCTGTCAGGAGGAATGGGCCAAAATTCCTTCAAACTATTGTGAGAAGCTTGTGGAAGTATACCCAAAACATTTGACCAAAGTTATACAGTTTAAAAGCAAAGCTAAAAAAATACCAAGGAAATGTATGTAAACTTTTGACAGTCTAGAAATTAATAAAAAATTCTCAAAAAAAAAATCTCTCATTATTCTGGCATTTAGCAAATGTAAATCATTTAGGTAACGCTAACGGACCTAAATTAGTCAACGATTAGTATGATTTACCATCAGACATTTAAAAAAAAAAAAAAATGGTTATGTTGCTTTTTTTAGAGTGTACGTAAACTTCTGGTTTCAACTGTATACCAGAATAGATATAGAAGTATACATACTATAATTAAAAAAATGTTTACATTCTACAAATAAAAGTTATATATTATAAGTCATAACAGCACTAGTCCAACTGGTTTGCCTGTGAATCACTCCACCTGAAGCAGTTTTCACATTCCAATAATGAACAGTTACTTCTCAGATACATTATATACGAGAGCAGATAACAAGTACACAGCGAACTAATGCAAACCAGATTTGGCGATAGAGAAGGGTTTTTGTGTACTTGTACTTTGTGTACTTATTTCATTAGGTTAAACAAAGGCACTTGCAACTGCCAAGCTTGTGGTTTGGTGGAAGAATGTAAACTTGCAGTCGCACCCACAAACCGTATCTGAGTCCACCTGAAAACGATGGTTTGGTCCGCAGGTTCACACGAATTCCGGAATGGTTCATATGCACCAACTCATGAAAGTGAGCCACTATAAATCATGTATGAGTTTGTCAAGCAGTCTATTTATGCGTTTATTCACTTATTTTCTGACACGCAGAAAGCAGAGACTAATTTATCTAATTTCTGCAGAAAACGACTCTCTTCTCGTTTATTTAAACTTTTAGAGGACATTCATGATAAATAGATGCATGTGTCAAACAGTCAAGTCCAAAGTTCAAACTTAGGCATGTGGGAAGGTTAATTTAAGATTTTATTCAGGTGCGAGCCAGGCAATTACTTAAAACAGGCTATTTAAAATACTTGACCTCTGGACCACAAAGCCATTAATAAGTGTACATTTTTTAAAACTGAGATTTCAAAAAAAGATCACGTCCCAAAGATGAATAAAGAAATTATGCATTCATGTATTTTGTTAGGATAGAACATTTGGTTAAGATACAACTATTTGAAAAAACTTTCATAGAGTTTAAAGCTGTCAAAATGTAATAAACAACAATTGAGTTTTGATATATTTATTATAAGACATTTACAAACTATTTAAGTTTGGTCTTTACTTAATATACTAATAATTATTTTGCCATTTCAAAAAAAATTAACCCATACCTGTGCAACTTAATCCTTAAGGTTTCGTGGTGCAGGGTCACATACAAGTTCCTGTTTAGACTTTAAATATGTCATATATGTATGTACAGTTGAAGTCAGAATTATTGGCCACCCTGAATTATTAGCCCCGGTTTATTTTTTTCCCCAACTTCTGTTTAACGGAGAGAAGATTTTTTCAAAGTGACATTTAAAGGCTTAACTAGGTTAATTAGGTTAACTAGGCAAGTTATTGTATAACGATGGTTTGATCTGTAGACTATCAAAAATATATACAGCTTAAAGGGGCTAATAATTTTAACCTTAAAATGATTTTTAAAAAAATTTAAAACTGCCTTTATTCTAGCCAAAATAAAACAAATAAGACTTTCTCCAGAAGAAAAAATATTATCAGACATAATGTGAAAATTTCCTTGATCGGTTAAACATCATTTGGGAAATATTTAAAAAAGAAAAACAAATTCAAAGGGGGGCGAATAATTCTGACTTCAACTGTAAATGTTACATTTAAAATGCAATAATGGGTGTTTATATATGAATATGCCTGGATGCCTGTGCCATAAACAGTGAGGACCAAGCAACATCTCTAGGTAATCCTTTGAGAACAGGACCAAAAAAGATATATCAAAGGCATAGTTCATCCAAAACTGAAAAAATTCTGTCTTCATTTACTCACCCTTTACTTGTTACAAAGGTTTATCTAATATTTTGGGCTGGGCGATTAATAGAAAAGTAATCGAAATCGACATTCAGAACCTATAATTGATCTAATTTTTCCAGGTAAATTTTTTTCTATTACTTTCCCTATCCTGCTCTGGCTGGTTGATACTTCTGCGTCGAGCGCATGTGTATGGCCTGGCGCAGCCCGATCTCATACCCTACTATACTATAGGTACCCTATACCTTCTACTTTTAATATGAAAAACATTGGAAATAATTTATTTTGTTTCCAAAAGTGCAATTTATTTATTTTCACTTTTTTATAAGAAAAAAATTACGAAAATGTTCGTTTTAGGCAATGTGTGTTTTAATTTCATTTGTCCAACGTTGATGTTCCATAAATAATCATAGTGTGTGTTTCCTTCAATTGTTTTAAAATCAAGTAATGCACCCTACATTTAGAAGTCTCTCACTTGTAATATGTGAGCATATTACTGTATAAAACCTGTCAGTGAACAATGAGGGCAAAAAATAGATAAATAAATGAAATAATCGTTCAATAATCGTAATCGAGTTAAAATGTTCTATTAATAAGGATTTAGATTTTAGGCCAAATCGCCCAGCTCTACTAATATCATACATTCCATAGTACTCCTTTTTCCTACTATGGAAGTCAATGGTTACAACTTTCCTCAAAATATCATCTTTCATGTTTAACAAAAAAAAAAAAAAGAAATTCATAAAAGTTTGGAACCACTTGAGAGTGAATAAATACATTGTTTTGGTGAACTATCACTTTTAGTTATGACTGTTTATCAAATAACAATTCTTCAGAGTCTGAATGCAGAAACACTACACAGACTTGAATGCGTCATGATGGTTACACTACAGCACACAATTGAGCATTACACTCTATCAAAATGACAAAGAATAGTATGATGAATGGAAAAGGGGGACCAGGGTGTCTTACTTCTTCTTGAACTCCTCTGCACCCTTGACCACAGAGTGCATGTTGCCCACATCTAAGTGCAGCAGAGAAACCTGAGCCTGTGGATGAGACACGAGAAGAGCCTTTCGGGCAGCTTCAGCTCTTTGCATGTTCCTACAGGCCAGACAGAGCTCGATCTGGGCATCCTCATGCAGGAGACGCTCACACAGAGCAAGACCTATGCCACTGAACACAGACAAGCAAACAGGGTTATTACGCATACAGAAAAACAGACACATTCTGCAACACATTACAAATAAATGCAGAATAATACAACTACAACAATTGAATCCTAAGTATACTATTTCTCTTCAGGTTGTTTAAACAAAAGCAAAACTTAAAATGATTATGTAAACTTAAAATGACTATAAAAAACAAAAAGAATGCAGTTTAAAGCAATTAACTATAATTACTACAACAGTGATGTGAAACTAAAAAGAAAATAGAAACCTGCTGAAGAATAATATAAAGGAAACGAACTATTCCTATTTTTTAATATTAATGTGTTGGTTATTTAATAACTTAAGAACCATAGCTTTACTATAACAGCACTATAAAAGCAATAGGAATAGTGTAAAAGGTGAAGTGTCGTATAGCTACATTTCAGCAAGGATGTGAAGCTATAAAGAGAACACATTTATATACACACACAGTTTCGTTACCTGTTTGCACCGGTTACCAAAACTACTTTCTTCATTCTGTCTTTATGTTCATTCAGTTGCGAGCTGTGAAGACAAACTGTACTTACAATACACAACCGCTTCTTACGTTGTTTCCCTGTGTACAGACGGAGTTTGCACCGCCGCCATGGTGTGATTGGAGGTCACACTTCTACTGGCCAATCAGCTGCTTCCTTTCTGTGACGGGACATCCACTGTGACCAATCAAGACTCAGCCCCTGTCAGACCAGGCAAACCAAATGAAATTTCTTTAACAAGTAATCAAGTAATGCATGTAATGCCAAAGCGTTTAAACCAAAATACACATTTTAACAACGTGAAAATATGTAATCCGTGTAATTATAAAATAAAGAAGCAACACGATTTATTAATTCAGAAACTGGTAGTGTCCTAAAAGACCTACATGCATGATTTGACTGTTAGAACTAATGAAAAAAGGGTCATTCCTACTGTTCGGTGCCATTACAGAGTAACTGTCCCTGAAAACAAAGTTACATTTTCCAAGATTTTATCATTTCAGTTGATGGAGTACTTATTAAACTATGCGAAAAATACATTGGTCTTGCTCAGGATGGTTTAGCATTTTTTTTTTTACAGAATTTTCACATCTAAATGTCCCACCTGTTACAGACATTCTCATCTTTTGAGTGAGACTAACTCTGCTTCTTGTGAATAGAGGAACAATCAGGGGACATTTTTATGGGGATTACAATTAAAGTAACAGGCAGGGTAGGATTTAACCAATAAGTGAAGTAGCAGGGGCCCCCAATAAATACCTAGAACTAATTATACACATATGGTGACGGTCTTACAAATTAAATTTTAACGTAATTATAACATCTACTACACCCCCAAACATGGAGCAGTCCAGCAGTCAAGTCAGGTAAATGTTCAGTTTTAAAAAAAACTATTTATTATTTTCGATTTGTTCATTTGTTTTTTTTTTTTGTGAATTCATTTTAATCCTTTAACTGCCCCTCCAAGAAAAAATAAATGGATTGCATTTCTCCTAATGTCGCTAGTTAACACACTCACATTTTTTTCAAAACATCCCAAAATTTCTAAAATATCAGCCTCTACCAAATGGTTGATATGTTGGTTTATGGTAAAAGTACCAGAATTAATACATATATTATGAAAAACATAGCGTAAGACCAATTATTTGAAAAAATATTCAAAAGAAAACATTTTTGAATACTAAATCATTTTTTGAAGTGCCATAAAATATTTCAGATTCTCATTTAACATGTTTTTATTATTTAATTTATTTTATTTTTTTTTTTTTTTACAAAAACAAAAACAAAATCAAGTGTAGTAGTGTAACAGGATTATGTTTGTTAGATTTTTGTGAACCAACAATGCTGTGTGTAAACCATTATATAAAACAGTAAAAACATAGTGAACCATTTGGTAGAGTGGGCAGTCAAAGGGTTAAGAAAACAAATGACCTAAAATGTAGAGATTTCATTGAGATAAAACATGATAAAAAGAGATTCAGTGACGAAAGAAAAACAAACTGCAAAATAAAGAAAAAATTATTAAAAATACAAAGGGTGCATTTTAGGACTGTGGGGCCCATGGCTGGAACTGCTAAGGGCCCCAAATCACTAAATCTGCCCCTGATAACAAACATTTGGTGATAATATATATATTTATATATATATATATATATATATATATATATATATATATATATATATATATATATATATATATATATATATATATGACAATACAAGATCAATGAAAAGTCTAGTATTTATTTGATTTTTGTAAGTTATATTTGTAACTGAACAGGAGCATACACGACCTGGGGCATGGCAATTCAGCTACCTGCACTGAAATTAGAGTAATTATTAAAATGTAATTTAATTTCACTTTTTAATTGCACATCACTGTGTCCTATTGTGGAAATGGGATTATCCTATCAGACAAGCTTTAAGGAATTGTTTTTAATTGCATTTTTAAATATTCTGTACCATATAATGCCTTGGGGACACAGATAGCACAGAATAGTAAAAAATATATAAGTGCATCACATAAAGGACAAAATGCAGGTCGTTTTGCTCGAAATTCATTAATAACAATAATCAGTTAAAAATGTGCGTACTGAAACATATCAAAAACTATAAAATAAAGAGACTTTTTTATTTTTAGCTCACACAAATTTCCTGTTTACCTTTCTGTTTATACACAGTTTACTATCGTAAAGTACAAAGTACAAAATTTTCTAACAAAATGGCTAGACAACATGTTTAAAGATAATCAATTTATTATCTTATGTAGCTACAGAAACCTATACAATAGAATAGGCTATTAGTGAAAATAGGACAGCTATGCTTGGCTTAGAAAAGACAGGAGATTCAAAATGTAGGATATTTAACAACACTTTCAATGAACAATATTCTAAGTTATACACATATGTTTAATTCATGTATGCATTCATCCAAATACACATTTTATTACTGTTATAAAATGGCTAGACAACATTTGAATATTCATCAATTTATTATCTTATGTACAGTTTCCTAACATATACAAAAGCTATTATTAAAAATAATGACTGCTATTAAAAGAAAACAGCACAAAGCTTGAATTAGAAAAGATATGAGCTTCACATAAACATCAAAACGCAGGATATTTTGCTATGCATAAAAAACAAACTCCAGTTTTTCCTTTTCATTGTTATAAGACATTGTCTATGGAGGACGAAACGGATCCAAATGCAGGTTTATTAAGACATTAAGATCAACACAGGGGCAAACAAAACAGGCAATCCGGAGTCGTAGTCAAATATCAGGCGAATGGTCCGTACAGGCAGGCAGCAGGGAATGTAAACAAACAAACAAGGTGAGGGTCAAAAACACGGCAAGGAAAATGCGTCGTAATGTTCACAATACAGTATAACAGTGCTGATGTGAGTGCTGTTTTAATAGTCCTTCTAATCAGTCTTTGAGCAGCTGTGTGAGTGAAATCAATCGTGATCTGGAACAGGTGTGTGTGTGTGGTGCATGACTGGATTTGTAGTTCTTTAGTGAACTGCGTGTTTACCAGCAATCTACACGGATTAGATTGCTGGTGATTGTGACAGTGTCTGATCAGTCATCAAAAGACGGTCTTTATGCTATCATTGGTTGATCGTTTAAAAAAATTTGCATTCGATTTTTTTGACTGGCTTCTGATGATTGACAGACACCCTCTCATTAGCATGTTGACCTGAGGAAAAGTAAATACGAAATTAATTTCAAGAATGAATAAATGTTTGAAAGGAGGGATAAACTTTCAGTTTAGCACTTTCTTATTGCTCCAACATTTGTGTAATTTCTTTAATTATTTACCTGCCCGCACTATTTATTTATTTATTTATTTGTTTATTTATGCAGGAATTTGTACATTCATGTATTTTCTTATTTGCATATTTACTTATTTATTGTTGTATTTATGCAGGAATTTATGGATTTATTTACTAATTTATTTATATATTTGTTTATTTCTTTTTTTATTGTTTTTGCAGGTTCCGTCCTCCATAATTGTCAGCTTAGAGACTGTCGAAAAACAATAATTATGAAATGGAATGCTGAATATTTCATGGTTTTTATAAACAATCTAAAATCCCTATAGCCCACACTAAAAATGCCTATTGCTGTTTTGTGTATGCCATGGCAGGAAGAATGAAAGTTGTATAAACGTGTTGAGAAAACTACAATAGTGCAGAAAAAAACAATATCTATAATGCAACTTCTTCAGTCATGTCAAGTATGTATATACATTAAGTAAAGCGACTTTTAAACCCACAACCTAAATGCTTCTTATAGACTACCAAATATTTTAAACAATCCCAGAAGGTGCAAATATTTTCAATATCATGGTCATATATACAATGACCGTACAAAACTTGATTTACAATTATACAAGTTAACTACAAAACAGATTTCCGAGTGTCCTATTTGCAGCACTTTTCACATGCAAAAACACATCATAACTTACTGTAAACCATCATAGTGCATCTATTCAATACAAATCCAGTATTTATCCAACAATTTAGCAATTCAGCACCACCTAGAACAGTGTTTCTCAACCACGTTCCTGGAGGCCCACCAACACTGCATGTTTTGGATGCCTCTTTTGTTTGTTACACCCATTACAGGTCTTTCAGTCTCTGCTAATGAGCTGGTGTTCTGAATCAGGTGTGCTTGGTTAAGGATACATGGAAAATGTGCAGATCTGGTGGTCCTCCAGGAACGTGGTTGAGAAACACTGACCTAGAATATAGTCCGACATACAAGATTGACGAAAAGCTTTAAAATAAGCTTATTTTCATCATCATCATCTTTTTTTTTTTTTACAGATAAACAAAATGAAACCATAATAATAAGCATATTCACTGCCCCTACATTAAGATTAGATGAAGAAAGACAAGTGTAATGAAATTAGTATTAAGTAATAAGTAATGTTACTATATTGGAATTCATCCAGCTTCATGCAAATATTATAACACGTTCCTGCAAAATAATTAGAGCTATTCAAATGTCTGTTTCATGATGCAAAACTTGCGTAAATAAAATGAAATGGATTTAAATAAACACTATGTTCACCGCTACAACAGACTTTAGACATTATAACGCTTTAAAACGTGAATAATGCAGTACACTTAAATATAAACACTATATATAGGTAGTTGCAGGATAATACTAATATAAATTTTACATTTACAATTTTATTAGAGCTTGTCTCAAATTTATTTGACTCTCTTTATATCCACTTGGTTGAAAGTGATCTTTTGCGGTCACAACAAAGAGAGAGAAAATAATAATATCAAAATATTTAAGCATTTAAAATAAACGAGATGAACATGTACATAAATGTCAAGAGACATCAGGATAAAATCTGAATGTCAATTATTGATTCTTATATACATTCAAGCTGTCTTCGGCCTCTAAATACTGAAAACAACATTAAGTGGGAAATTATAAGAGGCGTTTTACACCTTGTTTTCTATCTATCAAAAATAGATATTTTAATTAGAGTAGATTTATTTAAAACATCTGATTCTTCAGTGTTGAAGGTGCCTAAATTTCATTGCTACATTTTCTTTGGCCTAGTGCTGCCCTGGTAATGTATGCCGATCGAACGCTCTTGGTTTTAGGGGGTTATAGTTAAAAATATTTCATCACACAATATATATATATATATATATATATATATATATATATATATATATATATATATATATATATATATATATATATATATATATATATATATATATATATATATATATATATATATATATATATATATATATATATATATTTATATATATGTGTATATATATATCAGTTTGCTTTTGCACACTCACAGTAAAGATTGCTACAGGAAAAAATAATAATGAGCTTCTGATCTGACTTCCTATATATGGGAATATATAAGTGCGAGTTGACTGGAGTCCTGTGGGCGCACTGAAAAGTCTTTAGTCAGTACCAAAGTTGGCATGCATGTGGACACTAGGGCTTGCACTCCAGTAGCGTGTGATGAATCTCCTGGAAGGATGGACGCTCTTTGGTGTTCCTGTGCCAGCAGCTCAACATGAGCTTGTAGACGGGGTCAGGACACATCGGTGGCTGTGGCAGGTATATCTGACAACGACAATACACTCAGTATTATTACATGTGGTGCACAGTCATGCTTGAGCTTTCATGGTTCTATGTTTTACAAGGTAATATGATTACTACAGAAGTTCTTAGCTAAATGTATTAATTTAATATATATAATGCATATAAATGACAAAATGTATATACATTATAAAATGTGTACACAACTCTATATAAATTAAGACATTTACTAAAAAATATAGAGCTTTAATAATTTTCTTTTTGGATTAGTCCCTTTATTAATCCGGGGTCACCACAGCGGAATGAACCGCCAACTTATCCAGCATATGTTTTACGCAGCGGATGCCCTTCCAGCTGCAATACATCACTGGGAAACATCCAAACACACTCATTCACACTTACACTACAAACAATTTAGCTTATTCAGTTCACCTGTAGTGCATGTCTTTGGACTGTCTTTGGAAACCGAAGCACTCGGAGGAAACGAATATTTATATATTATTAATAAATATTAATGTTTTTTTTTTTGTTTTTGTTTTTGCTAATCAATTTATTGTTTTATAAGTGCAAACACAGACTTCAATCCTCCCTGATCATCATACATCTCAAAGATTTAATACATACAGCCCAAACACTGTCATTTAGGAATAAGATTGAATAGGTTTTTGATTAGTGATTGACTCAACTAAGTTCACCCAGCTGTGGCTACTTCCACCTAATGTGAAAAGTGTCACATCAGTTGTCTTCAGAAAAGCAGAGAATCATCCACGTACCTGTCTCCTCTGATCCCGAAAGAACTCCCCTGTGTTTTCAATGACCTGCTCGTCTGAGAGCTGTGAATAAGGCTGCTCTTTGCAGAAGGTAAGCATCTCCCAAAGGGTCACACCAAAAGCCCACACGTCACTCGATGTGGTGAATTTCCCCTGTAAATAATAATGTTAGATTAGATGATAATCTGCTTGGTACTGTAAGTCTGACATCATCTTTCAGTTTCTGGGTCCAAATCGGATGACAAAAGCGAACAATAAATGTGACCCTAGACCACAAAACCAGTATTTTGTTGCACAGGTACATTTCTGGCAAAAATACACTGTAAAAAATGTTAAGTCAGTACAACAAAAAATAACAATCCTTATTTCCTTTCGCTTTTTCTTGTTCACTCAACTTTTGAAAACATCAGCTGCACTGGCCTAAAATTATTTGTCAGTAATACAAAAAAACATTTAGTTGGGTTAACACAAAAGTCAACCCAACAAAAGGGTTAAAACAAAGATTATTTGTTTTGTTAAAACAAAGATTATTAGTTTCCTGGAGAGGTGAACTACTCTGTAAAACTTTTTAAGTTGTGCCAACTGAACATTTTTTGTCTGCAGAACTGTTGAGTGTACAAAAAAAAAAATCTTTATTTTCTTTCATTTTTTCTCGAGTTCTCAACCTTTTTTTAAATACATTTTTTTAAATCTTTAATTGACAGGACAGTAGAGAGTAAAGCATTGCAGTAGTAGTTGCAATATTAGTAACTTTCTGTAGTAGTAGTGGGTGTAGTACTTGAGATTTATTATTGTTGTTGTTGTCAGTTATTACTGTTGTCCTTTCTCTTTACTGTCATTATTACTATCATACATTACTAGCATTGTTGTCACTCTTTACCACTGACTGGTCTCTTTCTACTTGTTTATTTATATCTATGATACTTGCTTTATTTAATGACTGTTATTGTCCCTTATGTATGTACTCTGACTTGTCCACCATGTTACCTTTACACACACACACACACACACACACACACACACACACACACACACACACACACACACACACACACACACACACACACACACACACACACACACACACACACACACACACACAGTATTGTTGTTGTTTCTCGTTGTTGTTGTTTTTTTTTCCTTTGTATTTGTATGAACCCAATTTGTGTATCTTTTTGCATATTATAATAAAATAATAATAATAAAAAAAAAAGAGAGTAAAGCATGGGGAGAGGAGAATGATCGACATAGGACTTCGAGGTGGGAATTGAACTCGGGTCACCATGAACATTAGAGTGCCATGTTTTTCGACACACTAACCACTACACCATTGGTGATGTAGTTGATTGACAAATGTCTGAAGTTGAGTGAACAAAAAAACTCTTTTGGAAATTAGTACTAAGAAATAATACATTATCAGAAAAAATAAACATAGTTCAATTGAAAAAAGAGGAAGGCATGCTTCACATCTGAAGCATTACAAAGCATTTTTCCCTGTTTGTCCTGCAAAGTTTTGATCCTTGTCTTGTTTACAGTTATAGTTTTACCTCCTGTCCTGTTTCTAATTCTGTCTAATAAATGTTTTGTTAACATTTGTCTCTGTTTTAGTTTTTTTTCAGGTTTTTTATTCTATTAATGTATTATTTCTTAGTACCAATTAACAAAAGAGTTTTTTTGTTCACTCAACGTCAGTCATTTTAGGTCAGCGCAACTGATGCTTTTTAAAAGTTGAGTACACGTCGGCACCACTGGTGTAGTGGTAGTGCGTTGACACATGGCACTCTGGTGTTCATGGCGACCCGAGTTTGATTCCCGCCTCGAGGTCCTATGATGATCCTTTCCTGTCTATACTCTCTTCTGTCCTATCAATTAAAGGTGAAAAAAAATGTTGAGAACATGAGAAAAAAACTAAAGGAAAAAAAGTATTATGTTTTTTTTTTCACTCAACTTCAGGCATTCCAGTTCTGCAGACAAAAAATGTTCAGTTGGCACAATTTAAAAGGTTTTTACAAAGTACTTCACCTCTCCAGGAAACTAATAATCTTATGTTAACCCAACTATATGTTTAATGTATTACTGACAAATAATTGTAGGTCAGTGCAGCTGATGTTTTCAAAAGCTGAGTGAACAAGAAAAAGCGAAAAGAAAAAAAGATTATGTTTTGTTTTTTGTTGTACTGAGTTAACATTTTTTACAGTGTATTTTTAGTTAGAATTATTGATTTTTATTTTATGGCAAAAAAAAACATTAGAATATTGATGAAGATATTTTTTACATTTCCTTCCATAATTATATAAAAACGTACTGATTATTAATATACATTCCCGAGAAGCGAGCACATAATTTGCAGTTTAAAAAGTGATTTTCTCAGTGTGTCTTAGTGTGTTAATTTTTTTTTAACCCTCAGATTTCAGATTTTTAAATAATTCAAACATTGTCCTATTTTAACAACCATATATCAACGGAAAATTCAGCTTTCAGCTGATCTAATCTAAATATGACTGGTTTTGTGGTCCAGGTTCACAAATTATACTAAAACACACTCGTGTTGTGTAATACTATTAAATCAATGCCTAACTACAGATGGTCAGACAGTGAATCATATGTTATAAATTATTAAAATATTAAAGTCATTGGCATATACAAACAAAGTCAAAGTTTTTACATTTTTTGCTGTGCCAAAGTGTTCTTGGAGCTCTGTTTGATTACAGTTGAACCACTAAAATAACATGGAATGTTTTGACATTTACGGTTTGGCATTTATATATTTAAAAATAATATATAAGCTAGTGTCATCCTATTATTAAATAATATTTTAATATTAATAACATAATTTTCATATTTAGGTGAAATAATTGTTTAATATGTGGTATGACTAAACACTGGTCATACATTTGAGTTGAGTTTTCTCAATAGAAATGAGTAGCAGGTTGGACCCAGCAAGAGTATTCCATACGTCACACCTTAACAAGAGGATAAACCTACAGCATGTATAAAAAATAGGTGAGTTGAGATTTATTTGAAGCCAAATTATGTGACTTTTGTGCATGTCTAACCAAAAGAATGCTTTCCCAGGACATCCAGCGGATGGGCAGCACCGCTCTGCCCTGGATACGGTAATAGTCTCCGCTGTACAGGTTTCTGCTCATCCCGAAGTCTGCAATTTTGATCGTGAAGTTCTTTCCCACTAGGCAGTTACGGGTGGCCAAGTCCCGATGTACGAAGTTGAGTGAAGACAGGTACTTCATGCCTGAGGCGATCTGGCTGGCCATGTGGTGCAGGTTGCTGTAGCTGAAAGAGTTCAAATAAGGTGAGTCAAAACTGTGTGACGCCCCATCACACAGAACACATCTATCAGGTTTAAAAATGTTTGAGGTAAACTGCACTGTCTTTTAAATGTATGATTTAATTAAGGAAGAACCACTGTGTCGCATTTTTTTTAAACGTTGATAAACAACCAGCAAACAAAAAAGCACTGGTGTGTGACAATAGCATCAAAAGCCTATCTGGGGTCAAAGCTTTTTTGAGTATATAAAGTTTTGTTCCTCCATATTACTTTATGTATACATTACAGTACAATAACATGTCCGTAACATTGCCTTTAAAAGAAGTGTTTTGAATGATTGGGGTTATTCCTGGTCTTAACAAAATACACACAGACAGATAGTGTCATATTGGAATACATATTGGCAGTGAATTTACAAAAATAATTTACATAAAGTAATATGACTGAAATTTAGGCTTTCAAAATATGCAGTTTTGTATTTCATTAGGTGACACTATCAGCAATAACTTCAGTTATTCACTTATTAAATGTTTTCATTTCATGTACCTGACTGTTGGAGCATTGCTGAGCAGAGCGATCATGCCCTCGGGCTCATGGCGGGACAGGAACTGATTAAGATCTCCGTTCTCCATGTACTCTGTGATCATACACAGAGGATCGGAGCTCATGCACACCGCCAGCAGCCTGATGATGTTTGGGTCTTTCAAACGGGACATAATCTTTATCTCCTTTAAAAAATCATTCCTGTAAAGTAGAGAAGGGAAAAACTTTTGTTTTCACAAAACAATTCTAAATGAATAGAAAATAAATATTAAAAGTTATAGTTCAGTGTTGTTTGAGTTTGTTTTCTTCTGTGAAATTCTTTTTATACCTATGAATTTTTGTTATAAAAATATTGATACAGATTTCAAAGAAAACGACAGGAATGTAATGTTGTTGTGTTCCATGTATTTACATTCTGAATATAATATTCAAATTTGTGCAAGCGCTGTGACAGCTTGTGCATTTTGGCTTTTTTTTGCATGTGTTTTATTTTTATAAGGTTGCAGTGTCAGTGTTTTGCTTTTATTTATAGAAGTTATGACTGTGAAATTTTAGGCTTGCAAACCTGGCATTTTTATTTGCATCCGCTCGAAGCATTTTAACAGCTACAAGCACTGTTTGGTTTTCAGTGACATCGAAGGAGAAGTCCTTATCCATGAAGTCTTGCATGCCTTCTGCTTCACATAAATGCACCTGGAAACACACAAAACAGCCATTTAGAAAATGCATATATCATTCATGTACCGCTGTGCATCCTCAACTAACATTTTTGTCTTTTTTCATTTTAATGTGTTAAAAGAAACAGCAGGAATATTATTCAATTCTTTAATATTTTGCTTTCATTTATCTATTATACACTCGTTACAAAATAATCACACTCAGAACAAAACAGTCCCAATTAAACTGTCCCAATATTTTGGCACAGTGCTATTTAAGCAAACTAATTATCCAATCTTTGTTAACAGGCTTCCAGTTTATTGGCAATGCTTCAACATTTTTTATACTTTATAAAATTGAAAAATAAAGTGTATTATTTTGGCACATTTTTTCAGGTTTGGTTTGTGGAGCAAATAAACAAACTTTCCTGTTTTGAACTTTTAAGATCAGCAGGTCAAAATGAATTAAAATGATGTGTGTACATAGCGCTTCACTTTGTCCACATTTTTTATGTTAAAGCCTTATTCCAAAATTGATTAAATTCATTTATTTCCTCAAAATTCTACACACAATACATCATAATGACAATGTGAATATTTTTTTTTAAATTGTTAAATTTATTAAAAGTAAAAAAACTGAAAAATCACATGTACATAAGTATTCACAGCCTTTGCTCAATACTTTGTTGATGCACCTTTGGCAGCAATTACAGCCTCAAGTCTTTTTGAATATGATGCCACAAGCTTGGCACACCTGTCTTTAGGAATTTTTGCCCATTCCTCTTTGCAGTACCTCTCAAGCTCTATCAGGTTGGATGGGAAGCGACAGTGTACAGCTGTTTTCAGATCTCTCCAGAGATGTTCAATAGGATTTAGTTCTGGCCTTTGGCTGGGCCACTCAAGGACATTCACTGAGTTGTTGTGAAGCCACTCCATTGATATCCATTTTGTTTCTTATGGTCTGAGAGTCCTTTAGATGCCTTTTGGCAAATTCCAGGCGGGGAGTGGCTTCCGTCTGGCCACTCTACCATACAGGCCTGATTGGTGGATTGCTGCACAGATGGTTGTCCTTCTGTAAGGTTCTCCTCTCTCCACAGAAGAACGCTGGAGCTCAGACAGAGTGACCATCGGGTTATTGATCACCTCCCTGACTAAGGCCCTTCTCCCCCGATCACTCAGCTTAGATGGCCGGCCAGCTCTAGGAAGAGTCCTGGTGGTTTCAAACATCTTCCACTTACGGATGATGGAGGCCACTGTGCTCATTGGAACTTTCAGAGCAGCAGAAATTTTTCTGTAACATTCCCCAGCCTTGTGCCTCAAGACAATCCTGTCTCGGAGGTCTACAGACAATTCCTATGTCTTCATGCTTGGTTTGTGTTCTTATAAAGACAGGTGTATGCCTTTTCATATTATCTCCAATCAATTGAATTTACCACAGGTGAACTCCAATTAAGCTGTTGAAACATCTCAAGAATGATCAGTGGAAACAGAATGTACCCGAGCTCAATTTACAGCTTCACCACAAAGGCTGTGAATACTTATGTACATGTGATTTTTCAGCTTTTCTATTTTTAATAAATTTGCAATAATTTCAAAAAATCTATTTTCACATTGTCATTATGGGGTATTGTGTGGAGAATTTTGAGGAAATAAATTTATTTAATCCATTGTGGAATAAGGCTGTAACATAAAAAAATGTGGAAAAAGTGAAGCGCTATGAATACTTTCCAGATGCAGTGTATATATATATATATATATATATATATATATATATATATATATATATATATATATATATATATATATATATATATATATATATATATATATATATTTTAATCATCAATTCAGCACATCAGAATGATTAGTAAGGAACCATGTGAGACTGAGGGAGTAATGGCTTTAGTTTTTTTTTTGCTTTGGTTTGAACATAACAGAAATAAATTGCTCAGCTGACCACAAAGCAGTGATTTGTTTTTATTACTCTTTTGAAAATCCACAGAACTGACCTCTCCGAACTGCCCTTCTCCCAACTTTTCTTTAAAGGTAAGCAGTTTGCGAGAAAACTCCTCCACAGCGACATCTTTCCCTGACAGTAGGTCCATAGTAAGAGCAGGTACAGCGTATGTGTTCCCCCCTGTGACACCCTGCAGGTTTACAATGTCTGCCTCTGCGTAATGTGGGACGCCCTCTTGAACATTGACTGAAGGGGTCTTGGAAGCTGTAATTGTTGATGCTGCAAAAAATATACATATAAATCTATTTATATATATTCATATGCTATATAGCATCCTTTAAGCATTATATATTTTCTTTAAATTAAATTAGTTAATGTCACTCAAATATTTATGAAAAAAAAAACATTAACATTGTGATGGAAAGAGAAACATCCGTTTGCCACAATTTTCACCACACATGTCGTGTTGGTACAATTTAAAAAAAAAGTTCTACAAACTTAAAACATTTTTAGTGTACTCAAATACAATAAGTTTCCACAAATGTTTTGAGCAATCCAAATTGATCTGTTTTTGTGGTACTCACCGGTATCCTCAGATGTTTGGGAAAACTCGGGCAGTTTGCGAACCAGCCGTGAGGGCTCTTGGTAGTCGGGGCCCAGAGGGAATATACGCTCGTAGGTGGAGCTGGACTCCTGCTCACTGGGCACTGAGGACGGGCTGTTGTTGTTGTTATAGGTGAAGGTCTCACTCTGTATTGACAGACTAGCAGTTAGTTCATCGTCCAGCATCCTCCGAGACACCTGGAATGAAGGATGTTTAGTGAAGAAAGCCGAAAGAGCCAAAATATAAGCTCCTAATTCATTTATTAATTCATTTTCTTTTCGGCTTAGTCCCTTTATTAATCTGGGGTCGCCACAGCGGAATGAACCGCCAACTTATCCAGCATATGTTTTTACGCAGCGGATGCCCTTCCAGCTGCAACCCATCACTGGGAAACATCCATACACTCATTCACACACATACACTACAGACAGTTTTAGCTTACCCAATTCACCTATACCGCATGTCTTTGGACTTGTGGGGGAAACCGAAGCACCCGGAGGAAACCCACGCGAATGCGGGGAGAACATGCATCCACACAGAAATGCCAATTGACCCAGCCAAGGCTCGAACCAGCGACCTTCAAGCTGTGAGGTGACAGCAAAACCTACTGCGCCACCGCGTCACCCCTAGCTCCTAATTTGATCTGTATTTTTTCATCAATATCAATTCAGTTAAGGTAATTTCTTTAGTCATAAGACACTCAAAAGTGCATATAAATACTACACAATAGCATCTATTAGGGACTGCAATAATAATTGTCATAATTATCCACATTTTTTACATTAAAGAGTGTAGTTCTTCCAAAAAATAAAACTTCCTCATCATTTACTCACACTTAAGCAGTTGTAAATGTTAATAGATTTCTTTCATCTGTTGAAAAGAAATCAAGATATTCTGAAGAATGTTGGAAAAAAGCAGCTTTTGGCATCCATAGTAGGAACAAAAAAAATAATGGAAGTCAATGGCTGTTTTTTTCCTGACATTCTTCAGCATATCTCCCTTTGTGTTAAGGAAGACTGAACTCAAACAGGTTCGAAACAAGTGGAGGATGAGTAAATAATGACAGAATTTTCATTTGTGGAAGAACTTTTCCTTTAAAGTCTGGTGCAGAAATAATGTGGGAAAATGTCAAAAGACAAGTCAAAGACATGTTAAAATCATAATTGTACACATAATTGATCATAATTGGATAAATAGACTCAAAAGTTTGGGTTTAGTTACGTTTTTAATGTTTTTTATGCTAACCACGACCTTATTTATTTGGTAAAAATATTGTCAAATATTCTGCAAAAAATGGGTTTCTTGCTTAGAATTTTTGTCTTGTTTCTAGTCCAATTATCTAAAAACTCTTGAATCAAGAAGTTTTTCCATAAAACAAGCGATGTTATTTGCCAATGGGGTAAGTAAAATAATCTTGTTTTTGCTTTGAATTTTTTCTTAGCCCACTGGCAGTTTATTTTACTTGTTTTAAAGAAAAACTCACTTAATATTGACATATTTCTAAAAACAAAAGACAATATTTTTTGCTTGTCTAGAAAGTTCTTCTTGATTTAAGATTTTTTAGATATTTGGAGTAGAAATAAGACAAAAATTCTAAGTAATAAAGCATTTTTTTGCAGTGTTTACTTATACCAAACAAAATTATTTATTTCTAAATAAAATTATTTATTTCTGACTGTAAATGTTCTGACTCTGTGGTGACCAGAGTGAAATACACGACCTACAGCAATATACACTGAATTTATATTGAAATATAATATGTAAAAATTTGTCTTCATGACTCATTTATTCAAACACCATGCAATAATTGAGATGTCAATCACATCTAAATATATATTTTATAAATAAAGTAATATAATGCATATATTTGGCAAATGTCTCCTTTAGATTTAGTTTTCTTTCCAATTAATGATTTTGAAGATGCTCTTGTTGTACAATATGTGTGTTCATGTATTTTTATCAGCTGAGAACTTTTATATTATTGTAGTTTATAAAATGCATGTAAAACAAGTAAAGGAGTCAAAACAGCATCAGAAATTCCTCTGTCAGACCCATTTCCAGTACCTGCACTGAACAGTAAAGACCAATTATCAGAATAAACAAAAAGAAAAAAAAACAGATATGTTTGTGAATTTTGTACTTTTCCTATTATACATATACATATCCTATTGTATATGGTCCTGAATTTAGTTTGTCTTTGACATGTGCTGTATTTATATTTCTGTCAACCTACACCAGAGTTTATATGAACTCTTTTCATCAGTCTTATTTAGTCAGTTATTTCAATGCACCGCAGGCTTCAGATTGCTGTGATCATAGTAATTCAAATAAATTTTAATCAAACCAAACTAACCTAGAATGAACACACCCTTCATCATATTTTGCAAACTTTTGTCTGTCGCAATAAATCTACATGATTATTACAATCTTTCAAAATCAGCTCACCTTCTCAAGCATCTTTTGCCAGACTTGTCTCCATAGTATAATAACAATAATTGCCACTAAAATGAAGATGATTGCAACAAGGCAGCCAATTAGGATCCGGGTATTGCTGTCATCTACTTTGTGTGTAGGGTCATCCCCTAAGAAGGGGATAAAGAGATAGACAACCTGTTGATGAAATGACACTCCAGAAAGAAAGACTGAAGTTTAGCTGATTTGAACACAGAATCCGCTAATCTATTAGCGAATGAGGGGAAATCTGACCTGGCTGGTTGGTGAGAGGAGGGTCGGTCCTGGGGGGAGTCAGAGTTGTGTTGTACATGGCTGTATCTGAAATCACAATGTTAAAAAACTCATTTATATCTTGAATCTTTGCTGTTATTATAAAAAGAACATGGTTGACATATTTCACCTGACGCTTATTAAAACACTTTACATGGTGTGCTGCCATTTATTTGCTTCTTGCGAAACCTATTTTGGCATACTCCCCTGTTTTTGTTTTAAAACTGGCGAGCATTAAAGGTGTCTATTTACAATGTGTTATTGTAGCATTGAGCAATGCAGCCAATGACAGATATATCTGCTTATCTCTTGAACGAAATAGACAATTAGAGGTGTTTGAGTTAGAATGCTCACAACTCAAAATGTACGATTTTATTGTTCAATGCCGAGTTCTGTGCACTCACAAATCCTCTTAATTTAACAAACAAAGTGTAGACAATATGGAAATATGAAATTTGGTGTGTGGCGAGTTGATGTGAGGCATTTGATGAGCTGATGAATAGAATGCATTTTCACCAGTGTGAGAATTATACATCGACTGTCAGGGTTGTTGGCTTTTTCAGTAGTTAGTTTAATACATATGTAGAACTCACTCAATCAGATTCATATATTTAATAAAATTACATCTCATTTATTAAATCAAACAAGTTTTCAGTGTATTTATGTATGATGAGTGGATTCTGACCTACAGTAACCTCTGCATTGAGCAATGCAGATTGCATTATTGCATTGCCGGCAATACTTGTTTCCAGTGCATGTTGGACTCCGGCAGGGCTGCCCTTTGTCACTAATTCTGTTTATAATTTTTATAGACAGAATTTCAAAGCGCAGCCTTGGGCTGGAGGGAGGTCCGCTTTGGGGACCACAGGATCTTATCTCTGTTATTCGCAGACAATGTTGTTCTGGAACAGTACCTTCAGAACATGGACCTTCAGCATGCACTGGGAAGGTTTGCTGCCGAGTGTGACACGGCTGGGATCAGAATCAGCACCTCCAAGTCCGAGGCCATGGTGCTCCACCAGAAAAAGGTGGTTTGTCATCTCCAGGTTGGAGGAAACTCCTTACCCCAGGTGGAGGAGTTCAAGTATCCTGGGGTTTTGTTCACGAGTGAGGGAAGGATGGAGGATTGGTGCAGCAGCAGCAGTAATGCGATTGATTTACAGGTTGTTGTGGTAAAGAAGAAGCTGAGCCAAATGGCAAAGCTCTCAATTTACTGGTCAATTTGCATTCCTACTCTCACCTATGGTCATAAGCTTTGGGTTATGACCGAAAGAACAAGATCTTGGATACAAGCGGCCGAAATGAGTTTCCTTTGCAGGGTGCGCACCCTTATAGGGTGAGGAGCTCTGTCACCCAGGAGGAGCTCGGAGTAGAGCCACTGCTCCTCTACATAGAGAGAAGTCAGCTGTGGTGGCTCAGGCATCTGTTTCAGATGCCTTCTGGACGCCTACCTAGGGAGGTGTTCCAGGCATGTTCCATTGGGAGGAGGCCTCTGGGAAGAACCAGGACACGCTGGAGGGACTATATCTCTCGGCTGGTCTGGGAACGCCTTGCGATCCCTCCAGAGGAGCTGGAGGAAGTGTCTGGGGAGAGGGAAGTCTGGGGTTCTCTCCTAAGACTGCTGCCCCCATGACCCAGCCCCGGAAAAGCGATTGAAAATGAATGAATGAATGAATGAGTAACCTCTGATGGGTTATTTCAACAAACTATTTTCGAAGACAACCTTTTTTTTTTTTTTTTATGAATTTTGCATCCCTGCACCAATTAGCAAAAAAGATTACACTTACTGTTTACTGTGCCACTCATGTGCAAGCATATAGCTGTCTATTAAAATACACACTATGAGTCTAATTTTACTTATATTTTAGTCTGTAGATACAAAAACCTAATTTACCTGCTTTGCCAAAAGCAAACAACAATTAATTCTAATAGGCACTTACAGTGTGCTGTAAAATATTGAAAATCAGGTTTATGTGTTGGAGTGTGTGTGTGTGTGTGTGTGTGTGAGTGTGAGTGTGAGTGTGAGTGTGTGTGTCTTGTTTATCTGAAAAACAATGAAATAGTCAGATATTCTGCTTTGAAAATGTGAGTACGTGCTGGAACTACTGTCTTTGTTTTGGTACCTTTAACCCGCCCAATGCCACTTTAGCCAATTATATTTCAGCACCCCAGGTTGCCTTGTTGGAAAACCGCATATTTCATTCATTCAGTCATGAAGGGTCTCTAAGTGTGCGTCCGTGACTGAAATGTGACCTCTGGTGGACAGTAGCAGACTCCGAAATGAGACACAGATTTAGAGTTCCACATGAGGTTTTTAATTATCAAATAATATAAATATTACTAACATAAACATTAGGTGAGCAGGTTACATTGTAACCCCATGTCCTAACAACACGCTACGTGATGAGATTTGCAGTGATAAGCAATTTAGCTGTTTGCGCCAGACAAAACCCGACAGATATTTAAATACAGTCATTCAGAAGCACAGAATAGTGCACTTACTGCACTCCAACGAAATGGTAAGGTTTATGATCTAGTTAATACATATTAAATCTCTTTAACATTATTAATTATACATGCTGAATCACTGATATCTGTTGGCTTGCACTGAGTCACAATTATAAAGTTCAGCTTCAAACTGTTTATTTAATTTTCAAGATCTGAGGTGAACTATCTGCTGCTGCTTTCAGTAGTATGGCAATAAATGTCTAGTAAAATGGCATTCAAACTCTCATTGTTAGCATTTAACACTAAATAAAGCACATGAGGTGATCAATGTCAGTTTATACTGTTGTTCAGCTGCAAGAAATAGAAGCTAAAATATAAATTTAAGGCGTTGGTTAGGACAAAAACTCCTTTTAAAAATATTTTGGAAAATATTCCTTCTATCATATGCCATTGCTTTTATTTAGAACCTGGTTTAAACCAGCCTTTAGGCTCGATAGTCAGGCTCGCTCCTGTTGGTGTTTTCAATCTAGCTACCTATGCTTGCCTGTGTTTTGAGATGGGGGTGCAATACCTAGTTAAACCACTAGGTGTTAAAATTACATACAGTACTGCACCTTTATTGAAAATATGAAAATAAAAAATGATAAATTTTTTCTAATGTTGGGGTAATTTTACAAAAAGTCACCAAACTTCAAGACAAAAAAGTTTTTTTCTGCTCTTAAAAATGTGCCTGGGTAATTTTTGACCTGTAAGACAACAGGAGGGTTAATGTGTGACTTAACTAAAGAATGGTTATACACAGCTATAATTGAGTACTAGTACTATAATTGAGTTCTCAATTAAAGTAAATAGAGGCTTGGACCAGGAAACAGTATTTCATATATCACATCTTAACGAGCAGATTTACTAACCTGACTGGAAGGTGATTTCACTGAACATCATCCAGATGTCAGAAAAGTAGTACTGGCACTTAATAGCACTGGCCATGTGGTTATAGAGCGAGACGGTGACGAAGCGGGCGCTGGGGTTCACATCATCCATCACCGGGCTGAATGATACAGGCGTCGCCTCCCAATCCAGCTCTGAGCGGAAATAACACATCACCTTCTGAAAGGTCTTCACTCTTCGGGAGAACATGTTGTTGCAGTGCACCTGAATCAATTTGGGATTAAAAGAAATGGGTGTAATTTAAGAAGAGCTTGTTTAAACCTCTTACAAATACTTTAATCCTCCCAATTTCTAATCCTTAATCGTGTTAGGTTTCAGCAATTACACTGACTGGACATTGAACAACACCCTCTTATGCTTGATTTCCTGGGAGGTTTATGTGACTGAAGTGGAGAGAAGTGGTTGTAGGACATGACAGACGTTTGTACCTTCATGGTGGTGAAGTTGCGGGTGCGGTCAAACTCAAACATGATCTCAACATAACCGTTGGGAAAGCTCTCATTGGTCCAGCCGACGTAGTCATAACCAGGCCAAACGTTGTAGACGTGACTGTGAGTGAAGTCATCCAGGCCACACATGCCATCCGTCAGTTGTCCAAGTCCTTCTGTCATACTGCAGGGGGAAATAAAGACAGAACGGATGTGTTTTTTGTACAATCAGATGCAAAGCCGCCTGAATTTTTCTTCTAAAATTTGCATTTTTCTCTAAAGTCTTCTTTAAAACAATACAATGGCATATGACTCTGTATTTTATTAATGCATGATGCTATTTTTGTATTCGATGCGTTTAACATAGGTTATAAGTAGGGCCAGACAGAATCTGCTGGCATTTTTTGCTATTTCTGGGGAGAATTTTGTACAAAATCTGCAGATTTATGCAGAATTATTTTGGGAGTATCATAACTAAAAACTTAATATATGAAATAAAAAGTAATACATTTTTAACTTGTATTTAATGTTTACAATGCAAATCCAATTAGATCAACTTATTTGGTAAACAAAGCAAGTCTCTCATATAATATATCTACTAAAAGACAGAAAATATTACTTTACAAACTGTATTGTAAATAAATCATATAAAACTTTCATTTTAGTCAATAATATTACTAAAATTAAAAACTAAATAAATATTAATTAGCACACATTTACACAACTAAATAAATAGACTCAATGATGGGCTAAATCTGCGGAAATCTCTGCGCGCAGATTCTGTGTGGGCCTAATTATAAACCATAAAATAAGTAAAATAAAATTATGCAAAATAAATTATTTAAAATGAGTAATTATGCATTATTATACATTATAGTCAGATTTTATTATTGCCTTGAGTGTTTAAAATTTTGTGATAGTCATTGGCTTTTCATTTTCTCAGACTTTCTTAAACTCAAAGAATGCTGCTTGTTCAAACTACTTATTTAAAATAAGCAGAAACAACTGAAACACAATTCTTGAGATTTTTTGGGACAATTTAATTGTTTTGTAGTAATGCAATTATTAGCCAGTAATTTACTGTGAATTTACATACAGTAATTTACTGTGAAAGTAATGCAATTATTAGCTAGTAATTTACTGTGAATTTGAGGTCAAATTTTTTACAGTGTAGGCGACGCAGTGGCGCAGTAGGTAGTGCTGTCGCCTCACAGCAAGAAGGTCGCTGGTCACTGGTTTGAGTCCTAGCTGGGCCAGTTAGTGTCTCTGTGTGGAGTTTGCATGTTCTCCCTGCGTCCGCGTGGGTTTCCTCCGGGTGCTCCGGTTTCCCCCACAGTCCAAAGACATGCAGTACAGGTGAATTGGGTAGGCTAAATTGTCCGTAGTGTATGAGTGTGAATGAGTGTGCATGGATGTTTCCCAGAGATGGGTTGCGGCTGGAAGGGCATCTGCTGCATAAAACAAATGCAGGATAAGTTGGCGGTTCATTCCGCTGTGGCGACCCCAGATTAATAAAGGGACTAAGCCGAAAAGAAAATGAATGAATGAGTTTAATTGTTTTATTTTCAATCCACTTAAATTCATTCATTCATTTTCTTTTTGGCTTAGTCCCTTTATTAATCCGCGGTCGCCACAGCAGAAAGAACCGCTAACTTATCCAGCACATGTTTTACGCAGCGGCAACCCATCACTTGGAACATCCACACACACAAAACACACTATGGACAATTTAGCCTACCCAATTCACCTATACCACATGTCTTTGGACTTGTGGGGGAAACCGGAGCACGCGGAGGAAACCCACGCCAACACTGGGAAAACATGCAAACCGCGTCGCCATCACTTAAATTTATTAAGTTAACTTAATCGATTTGTGTAAGGATAACATGAATGAATTGTGTGGGACCCTGGATTTTTTTTTACACTATGTTTATGTTCAGTTATTTCATGTAAAAAGCAATGAAAATAGAATGTTCTTTGTGATAAATTTTGTATTGCTCAGCCTATGAAAAATGCTAATTTTAGAAGAAAATTTCAGAGAGCACTTAAGAGGTCCCTGCAGGCACAGGATGTCAAAATGACATCATATTGACGTTGTACCCCAATGGATATTGTTTGGAAATGAAAATCGGGTTGATGTCAGAACCCAACGTCAGGCCAATGTCAATGTCCAACATTCAACCTAAAATCAACCAAATATCAACGTCTAATCATGTTACACCTTGGCGTTGTGTGGAGGTTACCACTATGACTTCTATCAGACGTTGGATTTTGATCACTTTCCACCACAACCTAAAATCAACTAAATATTAACGTAATTTGACGGCAAAATAACGTTTTCCTTAGACGCTGGGTGGACATTAAATTTTGGTCACCTGATGTTATGACCCAAACCTGATATTAAAACGTCTTATGATGTTGTGTGCCTGCTGGGGTAACACTGCATATGTGCATTACTATTCAACAATTTGAGTCAGTAAATGTATTCATTTATTAATTTTTTTGGAATGAAATTTTTTTTTTTTTTTTTATAGATGGTTCACTCACAATTATGAGTGATGCGTTATGCCATCATTTACTGAAGCTCCACCAAACTTGTTTGAGTTTGAGTTTTGAATGATGGACATTTTGAAGAATGATTCCAATGAAATGAAATGAAGTCACGGAGTACTGTGAACAGACTGGTAACCTGATTGCTAACATTCTTCAAAGTGTTTTCTGGGGAAAAACTTAAGGGTGAGTCATTGTTAAGTAAATGCTGGGTTTGGGGTGGACTATCCCTTTGATAATTTTATTCAGCAAGGGTAAAACTGATCAAAAGTGACAGTGTAGATTTTAAAATGTACTTTTGATCAGTACTGATGATGCACTTATTACAAATAAAATATTGTTTCCTTAAAATTTTGACTTTTATCCCCACAATTAAGACGTACACTTACCGGCCACTTTATTAGGTACACCTGTTCAGCTGTTCCTTAACGCAAACTTCTAATCAGCCAATCACATTGCAGCAACTAAATGCATTTAGGCATGTAGACATGGTCAAGACGATCTGCTGCAGTTAAAACCAAGAGTCAGAATAAGGAAAAGAAAGGTGATTTAAGTGACTTTAAATGTGGCATGGTTGGTGCCAGACGGGTTGGTCTGAGTATTTTAGAAACTGCTGATCTACTGGGATTTTCACGCACAACCATCTCTAGGGTTTACAGAGAATGGTCCAAAAAAGAGGAAATATCCAGCGAGCGGTAGTTCTGTGGGCGCAAATGCCTTGTTGATGTCAGAGGAGAATGGCCAGACTGGTTCCAGCTGATAGAAGGGCAAGAGTAACAGAGCATCTCTGAACGCACAACACATTGAGGTGGATGGGCTACATCAGCAGAAGACCACACTGGGTGCCACTTCTGTCAGCTAAGAACAGGAAACTGAGGCTACAATTCACACAGGGTTAAAAAAATTTGGTTGATAGAAGATTGGAAAAACATTGCCTGGTCTGATGAGTCTCCATTTCTGCTGCAACATTCGGATGATAGGGTCAAAATTTGGCATCAACAACATGAAATCATGGATCCATCCTGCCTTGTATCAATAGTTCTGGCTGCTGGTGGTGATGTAATGGTGTTGGAGATATTTTATTGGCACACTTTGGGCCTATTAGTACCAATTGAGCATCGTGTCAACGCCACAGCCTACCTGAGTATTGTTGCTGATCATGTCCATCACTTTATGACCACAGTGTACCCATCTTCTGATGGCTACTTCAAGCAGGATAACGCACCATGTCATAAAGCGCAAATCATCTCAGACTGGTTTCTTGAACATAACAATGAGTTCACTGTACTCAAATGGCCTCCACAATCACCAGATCTCATTCCAATAGAGCACCTTTGGGATGTGGTGGAACAGGAGAATCACATCATGGATGTGCAGCTGGCAAATCTGCAGCAACTGCGTGATGCTATCATGTCAATATGGACCCAAATCTCTGAGGAATATTTCCAGTACCTTTTTGAATCTATGCCATGAAGGATTAAGGCATTTCTGAAGGCAAAAATGTCTAACCAGGTACTAGTAAACTGTACCTAATAAAGTGGCCGGTGAGTGTATATACAAAACAAATAAGAGAAGACAAAAAGTAACAAATACATTTTTATTTAAATGATGTTTTTGAGTGCTTAATCAGTCAATGTATCATTTTTGAAGGATCACATGACACTGAATTCCTGGAGTAAATGGCTGGTAAAACACTGTAAATTAAAATATTATAATTTAATAAATTTAAAAACAGTGCTTTAAAATTATTATCCTTTTTATTTTCAAATATTACTGCTACAGCTTTACTGAGCACAGGAAATACTATTGTTATTATTACTTTATTATTATTGTTACTATCTAAAACATTACAATGGCATATTGATCTGTATTTTATTAATGCATGTTGCTATTTTAGAATTTGATCAGTTTAATATAGCCTATAGGTTATAAATAGAAAAATAAAGTAATTATGTATTATTATCTATTAGTAAGAGTGTATTATTGCCTTGATTATTTGTAATTTTGCGACAGTCATTGGCTTTTCCTTTTATGTTCTGCCACATCACCACTAGATGGCACTATTATGTAAGCCTTTATCCTTTCTTTTTCTTTTCTACAGCTATGATGACACGCACGTCTCTTTTGTGCTAGTTTAATGACTAGTATGAATGAGTGGATTTCAACTCTGCGGTTCTCTGCCAGCTCTTTCACACACACTGACACACACACAAGAAGGTAAACACACTTTGCACTGTGTCATGGAAGGTATTGTTCAGGCAGCAGTGACTCAAGTTCTCCTTGAACATTGTGAAACCACTGTGACTCTCGTCCATCCTGAATCCTGTCTTCATAGTAACAGGACAATAACACACAGCGGCTATAGTTAACATGTCCATATTGTGCTGTAACTGATCTTGGATCAGAATTTCCATGTACCATGCATTCGGTCTGTTCAAACCATGAATTTGAATCATCATCATCATCATCATCATCATCATCATCATCATCATCATCAGTGATGAAATATGTTGGGCTTCATATTTGTGAGTAAATTGTAATACATTCAAAAGTACCATTTCAATTTATTTTAGCTTTAATTTGTCAAGGAAACATGAAATTGTTAAAGAGTAAAAGTAAAATAAAAACAAAATAAAGACATTTATAATGTAAACAATTAAAAAAATATGTTTATTTAAAATAAATGCTGTTATTTTGTCTTTTTATCAAAAAATCTAAAAAAAGTATTTTTTTTTAAAGATTTAAACAAAATTATTGAGCAGGAAAAAATGTCATCGTTGATAATTATAAGATTCATTAATTATAAGATTCATCTCAATGTTTGTACAATGAGTACAAATAATAATTCATCATATTAAAATAGCAAATCAGCATATTAAAATTATTTTTCTGTGTGACAAAGAAGACCAGAGTAAAATTAGTTTTGAATAACAGGAATTAATGACATCATAAAACATGAAAATTGAAAAAGTAAATATGTTTGAACCCTTTCGAACCCTGTGTCCATTACAATGGACATCACATGTCAGCCCATGTTTTTTGTGGTTCCTGAGCATTTCAGCCTGCAGTCCATGAGAGTGGACAATTGTCATCCAATCAAATGGCAGTAAGGCTCGGCATGTTGTAACTTGAAAAAAATCCACTACACTGAAAAGCAGCATGGCATCACTTCTCTCTAGACACAGATGTAAACCACATTTACAATGTTTTTATTCAGATTTATTGATATGTTTGCCAATATTATATAGATTGTATGTAAAAAAGAATATTTATATATTTATATATATTTATAATTAACGTTTAAAATCTTGTGTAACATTGCAAGCTTTAGATCAGGATTTTTTCAAATATGTCTGTCCATTAGCCTGTACAATGGGTTCAAAATCTGTTACTGAAATTAAACCTTTAGTAATGCTGATTGAACTTTATATATAAAAAAGTAAATTATAATAATAAACTATATCGATGTACTAATTTATTGCTGAAACAATTTCATATGCAGAATATAAGTTCTTGAGCATATACTACTGGAAATATCTCAGATGTGCACAATATGTGGAGTGATGAGGAAGATGAAGATAAAGTTTGTCATAAACAAGGTGCAATCTATGCAACAAAAACCTCAAAATTAAAATAAAAATGTAACAATCTTAATGTTTGGGATGTTGAAAATAAATTTGGATTATACCATATATATATATATATATATATATATATATATATATATATATATATATATATATATATATATATATATATATATATATATATATATATATATATATATATATATATATAGTATAATGTTCAGGAAGTACAACTGTTCTGATGTCCAGTGAAATGGACAAAAAATATATACTGTACTTAAAGGGTGTTGAATTTTTATTATTATAATTTGGTCTCATCTATAAAGTTGATCTATATAGTCTCAAGTAGTAGTCTCTATATAGTTTCAAGTACTATGAAAACTTACTTTTACATTTTTCTGAAACTTGGAACATAATTCGGGTCTGAAGGGGTTAATATGTAAATACTATTTCACAATATTACCATTTTATTGTATTTAAATAAAGCAAATTCAGCCTTGGTGAGGAGAAGAGACTTCTTCGAAACATTATTTAAAAAATAAGTTCACATCCCAAATGTTTTGATTGGTAATGGTTTTGTTCTCAAGTGTATAAAATGTACTGACCTGTAACTCATGGCTCCATCATACACAGAGTCATTAAGATAAACATGTTGTCCATTCAGACTCATCTGCTGGCCGAGTGGGGAATTATATGAAACCAGGCCATCTAGAAACAGGCACAGGAGAATACACTCATTTTTTGTCATTTTAGAGGAGGGTTTTGTACTGTGACATAATCCAGATTCATCCCACTAAGGGATACTAAAGTTGTCAGTACAAAAATGATAACAATCTCATCTGCATTTACAATGCCCATAACAACAGTTAGCAAATTACTGTAATGTTTCAGAAAGAGAGATTGCAGGGGTTGTGAGGACTCAATATGTAATTAAATAGCTAAAATGAAAATATTGTCCTGGGAACACATGCCAGGAAAATCCAAACAGGGGTTTTCACAGTGACGCCACAGATGGTGATGCAGTAGTTGCTATTTGTTCCCCAAAAACATTTAATAAAAGTCTTTTCAAAGATTTATTTTTTTCATAGCGCGAGTAACATTTTAAGAACCTTTTCCCAACCTCTTGTGGAATGAAAATGAATTAAATCACTAAAATCCTTATCTGATTTGATATGATACATATTATTTTAAACAATCAACATACTGTGTTTATCAGCAGCTCATTTCAGCTAAATATTTTTGCTAAATGAACAATTCATACAGTATAATAATATGCGAGCATGACAAACAGTTTTGATGAGTTCATGTCAAAGACAATTCACTGTTAATATGATTAATAATTGTTGAATTTTAACTATTAGTTCATATCCCACATGAAAAAATACTATTGTAATTCATTGTAAACACTATAAACACTAAGTACAGTGTATTATACTGTATTTGTTGAATTATTTACCACAATTTCAATGAATGCTATCATATACTGTATTATTAATTACTTTGATAAACTGTAATAAACACTGTATTACACTTTAGTTTTTACTACAGTAAACAGTATAGTATTAGGTAATTCCTTATATTACTATAGTTGTTGTATTACCATTACAAATATAGAATTACCACAACAGATTACTACAGTAAGGTTCAAAACATACTATATTATTTTAAATAATTACTATATCATATATGTGTTCACTCAACTGATTCATTACAAACTAAGCAAGGTTTGAAACATGTGGGTGAGTAAATGCTTATTTCTTGGTAAACTACACCTTTAAGTATAGATTTTCTTCCAGTGTTGTGAAGTATTTGAGTAAATATTACTGTATGTAAAGTCCACGTTAGGCAGAAGTTGCTACAAGTTTCAGTAATAAATTTCAGTATGTTGACTTATTTTTCCAACTATTAAATAGGAGGGAGGTTTTATTTTTAGCTCCTCCTCTTATCTATGGCTCACAGCAAACTAAGATTTAGAGGGGCATGGCATGGCACAGCAAATGGTCAGATTTTGATTAAAGATTACCATTATTATTATTATTTCCTGGATGGATTAATTGTTTTCTCACAATATGCGCTAGTAAAATAAACATTGTACATTTTTATTTCATTCTAGCTTTAAGTATATTTATAAAGATGAGCAATAAAATTGCTTGTTAAATTTTGCAAGGTATCCAACTTTGTTGGCAAAATTACTGTACTCTACCCAGATTAACATTAGCATTGAAGATACTGTATTTTGTGCATTTTACCTTTCCTCACCCAAATTGTCAACAAGGCAACTTTCTCAGTGCGTTAGTAGGTGGTTTCTAAATCGCAGGTGTTTTTTACCTTTGCGAAAAATTTACTCAGTTCAGAGAGTATGTGGTCCATCTTTATAATAAGGCAAACAGGTTAGTAATAAGTAAAGCTGTTGTTTGTGGAGTTGCTTATTGATCGAGTTGATCCTCTGCTGAGATTTTGAGAGATTCAATGTATTATATTTCAGCTGATTTTATCTAAGGCTGTGACTGAAGTCAGTTGTAGTTTTGTGTTTCTCTTCTGTGTTTCTGCTTAATAATAGCAGGTGTTCATCAGCAGTTATCACTCAATCATCACCTAATTAATCCTTTCATTGTCTCATTAACTTTAGTAACATTAACTAATTTAGAGAGGGACCAAATAGTATCTAAACTGAGTAAATGTTACTCTAAGGATTTTGCTGTGCAGTAAAGAGTCAGTAATGTGGCTGAAAACAGAACGTCCAGCTTGTTTCAGGATTGTTTAATTCATCATTTACACTAAACAGACCATTTCTTTAAAGAAATTACATTTTTTTAGCAGTTGAGCTTAACTGAAACTTGAGTATCTGTAGATGATTAAAATGATGTTGAGGAACTTTATTTTATTTATATTTTTAGAAAATAAACATGTTATTGCTCTTCTAACAAATCAACTGTTTTTCTTTTTTTAAAGACAGCTGGAAACCTGTAACCATTGACTTTCATAGTATTTGTATTTCCAACTATAGAAGTCAATGGTTACAGGTTTAATAGAAGCTCATAACGGTTTGGAACTACTTGAGGGAGAGTAAATAGTGAGTAAAATAATTTTTTAGGTTAACATTCACTTTATGTACTGTTAAAATCAGACACTCAAAATCGTTTGCTCAGTTAAAAATAGTTGGGTTAAAAATACCCCAAAATATAACCCAACTATAGGTTATTATAGCACCTTCCCAACTATGGGTTATTTTAACCTAATGCATTGGGTTATTTTGATTAAATGTTATTTTTTTCCATTCTGGTATTACTAATGCTACTATTACTAGTACTACTATGAATTTTATAATTATGGCTGTGTAAATAAATAGCATGCAGTTTTCAAAAATATTGAATATGATTTATTTCCACTACATTTTAACACAGCGTTTTTATCCATTTAATTTAGAAGCGCATGTTTGTATCATCAATAATTAAGAGTGCTGGTGAAACGGATAGAAAAACACAACACAGAGAGGTGATTTGATAGAAAACATAATAATATTATTGTGTTAGAGCTTAAATAAACGTTATAAAGCAAAAACAACATTACACACGCATATTAATACAGCTGTTCTGTGTCAGTTAAATCAGTTGACTGTTGAAATTAATTTTTTTTAACCCAACTGGTTGAGTTATTAAATAAATAACCCAATAAAGTTAAAAATAATATTTAACCCAACTGGTTGAGTTATTAATAAATAACCCAATAAAGGTTAAAAATCACACAACAAAGCACCAAATATTTTTAACTCAATCATTGGGTTATTTAAATAACTCAACGTTTTTTAGAGTGTACTCAATTGCTATTAAAATTGGTGACTCATACTTGAGTCATTTTCACTGTAATGTGATGTGTGTAGTTTTACTTATGTTTGGTATTAAGGTACTATTTACACCCCTGGTTTCTTTTGATTACCCTGTTGCCTAAACAAAATGATTTGAAGTATTTAAAGGAATCGTTCACCCAAAAATGAGAATTCTGTCATTATTTACTCACCCTTTACTTGTTCCAAACCTTCAGGAGTATCTTTCTTCAGGTAAACAAAAAAGAAGATATTTTGAAAATTGTTAGAAACCTGTAACCACTGCCTTCCATAGTATTTGTTTTTCCTACTATGGATGTCAATGGTTACAGGGTTTCAGCTTTCTTCAAAATATCTTCTTTTGTGCGCAATAAAAACTCATAAAGGTTTGGGACCACTTGAGGGTGAGAAAGACATTAAATTATCATTTTTGGGTGAACTATCCCTTTAACTAGTAATCAGTCTTACCCAGCCACTCGCAGCCGTACAGTTCCACACGCATACACACATTCATGGAGTGATCGATCACGGGCATGAAGCGGACGAAACGGGCAATGATGGGCGGCTCCATGTCCTTCAACACAATGTCATAGGCATTTCTGTTTCCCTCAATCACCTGCACACAAAAGCATCAAAATGCATTTAGACTTTGCACAGTAGTCAACATTTGAAGTGAATCAAAAATTGTCCAAACACAAGAATGGGTGCTGTTCAATTGTTTTATACAAACAACAAAAATTTAAAATCTTGGTGCGATTCTGGAGTTAGATATGAGTTTCATTAGTCATGTCAAAGCAGTAAGTATATCAGCATACTATCATCTCAAAAGCATTGCAAGAATAAGATACTTTGTTTCCCAGTGAGGAGTTAGAGAAACTGTTCATGTTTTTATCACCAGCAGGGTAGATTACTGTAATGGGACTCCTCACTGGCCTTCCCAAAATGACAGTCAGACAGTTGCAGCTCATCCAGAACACTGCTGCCAGGATTCTGACCAGAACCAGAAAATCAGGAGTATTAATATAGCATTGGTCCTTTTTAACTCTAGCTCTTTTTGGTCTCTTCTAGGCAAGTTTTGCTGTGATTTGCTCTCATTCAGACACAAAAGGTCCAGTGAGGTCAGAAGCAAATGTTATGGGCTCTGGCTCACAGCCGGTGCTCCAATTAATTGCAGAAGTGTTTGGTTCAGATCGCCACACCAGTTCCAGTAAACCATTTCTTTAAGGACTCTGTTTACAGAGACACAGTCATGCTGCAGAAAAAACTAACAAAAAACAAAAACAAATAAAAAAAGACATCCCAATTCGAAAACAATTGGATGTTGAGACTGCCTAGATCTTGATTTGATGGGGGTTTTCCACATACATTTGACCATGTTTGAATATTACTTTACATTTTAATGTGTCTTGTTCGTTTTTTGGTTATATTCTCTGCACTTTATAATAATATAATATAATATAATATAATATAATATAATATAATATAATATAATATAATATAATATAATATAATATAATATAATATAATATAATATAGGATGTCACAGTGGCGCAGTGGGTAGCACAATCGCCTCACAGCAAGAAGGTCGCTGGTTCGTGCCTCGGCTGGGTCAGTTGGCATTTCTGTGTGGAGTTTGCATGTTCTCCCTGCGTTCACGTGGGTTTACTCTGGTGCTCCGGTTTCCCCCACAGTCCAAAGACATGCGGTACAGGTGAATAGGGTAGGATAAATTGTCCATAGTGTATGAGTGTGGATGAGTGTGTGGATGTTTCCCAGAGATGGGTTGTGGCTGGAAGGGCATCCGCTGCATAAAAATGTGCTGGATAAGTTGGCGGTTCATGCCGCTGTGGCGACCCCAGATTAATAAAGGGACTAAGCCGACAAGAAAATGAATAAATAATATAATATAAAATAATATAATATAATATAATATAATATAATTTAATATAATATAATATAATATAATATAATATAATATAATATAATATAATATAATATAATATAATACTTCTAAAAGGTTTGTTGTCAGTTATATTTTGTATTCTTTTGTAATACTTAATACAGCAATAAACATACAAATATTACAAAACAAAGTATATATATTTTTTTACATTTTTAAAATAAACTAAAATAAATAAATACTACATCAATCAGTTAAAATACTATATTCTTAAATGACATCACCCAAAAAGATAACACATCTCCATATTCTTCTCATACATGTCATTACATTATCAAGATTAATGTAATGTAGTTAAAGTAATTAACGTGAGATGTAGAAAGCTCCAAACTGTCATGAAGACTTTCAGGACCATTGCTAAGGCTTGAAAAGTAATAACATTATAAATAATGTTCTGTTTCTAGAACAAACTGATCATTTAACTTTAAATGATATCAGAGTATCATCTGGAGTCACATAAATTAATCTAATTTAGTCTGTTTTTTAACTCTCCTATTGCCAGTAGTCATTAATTAGCATTTTATAAATCACCAAGGACCACAGTTTCTGCTAAAAAGCTTCTCTAATGTTCAACTGAGGACGAAGAGTCACCTAAATCTTGAATAGTAAGTAAATTAACAGCCAATTTCTATTTGTTTTGTGAAGTTTCTATTCAACAATATTATACAACAAGTTGAACAGGATGCCACATATGCAGTGAGATGTTGAATAGTCTACAATGGTGTTTTTTTTTTATCATGCACCTCTCTGCCCTGTCGGTTCCTCCAGGAGATCCAGCGGCTCCCGTCACGACTGTATTTAATCTTGTACGTCTGGGCGAACTCATTGCCAATGCCGCCTGCGTGTCGCCCCTGAGTGCCCACCAGAGTGATGAAATGCAGAGAGCGCAGGTCGATCTGAAGGAACTCCTTCATGTTCTCTGGTTCCGCTGGGATCTCAGGACACCAAGCTCCATCGCCCTCCTCACAGTCCAGCCTAGGACAGATAAATAAATAAATAAATAAATACAATTATCAAAATATTTAAAACAAAGAAAGAAAGAAAGTAAGCAAACAAACAAACAAATAAATAAATAAATTTGTTTATTTAATTGTTTATTTAATTTAATAATTTAAAACTGCTTCGTTTTACAACTGAGCTTTCTGCATCATAATTCAGTCCAAAATAGTTCATTTTTGGTCGCAGGGGAACATGAACACTTGCAATCAGTGAAGATGTGATATATGGCGAAAGCATAATTACATAATTTTAGTGATGCTTAAAAAAGACCACCCACATTTCACCAGATGTGCTTTAAATTGCTCCAACCAAGATAACCTGCACTATAACTTATGTGTATGTGTGTGGGTGTTGTGTGTGTTTTCATACCTGCCATATTTTGCTGCGGTGGATTCTGACCACTGACTTGAAGCTGATATATCTTCATCTAAAATCTGCCCTCTGGACATGCCTAATGGGGACCGACACACACCTGGGAAAAAAAGGATAATGTTTATGGGACTACTGGTATTTAAAATGTAATAATAGCAATTATAACAATAATAATTATAATAATAATAATTATTATTATTATCACAACAACAACAACAATAATAGTACTACTAGTAGTAATAATAATAAAAATAAAATAATAAAAATAATTATAAATAAATAAAAACAATTGTTACACTTTTTAGACACATCAACATATACACCTTAAATAACTTTAAATATCTAATGTCATGTTCATCTTGCAGCTATGAAAGCTCAGAAAGATTTCTAATGCATTTCAGTGGTTTCACTTTATCTGTTGTCATTGTTAGTGGTGTTGTCTCCACTGGCGATTACTTCCTGTAGTTTGTTGCAATCGCCAGCGGGGTTTTCTCTTTGGAGATTACTGCTGAATGAACTACAACTCCCAGAACTCCCTGCGCTCATCAACTCCTACAGCTGACACTGACTGGACACTCACACACAGACACAGCTGCTGCTCATCTACACTGATTACCAGTGTTGTGCAAGTTACTTCCAAACTGTAATACATTACAGATGACTTGTTACTGTTATTATGGTGGCTTGAGAAAGCCACCATTCTGATATTCTACATAAACTTATTATTATTCTTCCGTCTTCTTCTTCTTCTTCTTCTTCCGTCTTCTGAGACTAATTTTAAAGTGTATCTCCTCCTAAACTGTTCAAGCTACAAACTTCAAACTTTCGTCAAACTTTCAAACTGGTCTGACTCGGGTTGCTATATCTTTTCTAACTGATTCGACTATCGGTTTTCTGAAAAACGACCCAGAAATTTTCCAAAAGTCCCATTGACTTAACATTGGGTCAAACTTTGTGAGCTCATAACTCTGCATCAGACTGTCCTACAGACTTCTAACTGGGCTCATTTAACTTAGTCTAGCCAGCAGCCAATAACCGATGACTTTTTAACTTACTAGCCACTCCCTAGCAACCACTTACAGCACCCTAGCAACTGTCCCATAGACTTCCATTGTAAAAGACTGTCATTGACTTAACATTGGATGAACCTTTATGAGCTCATAACTCTGCATCAGACTGTCCCACAGACTAATGGCTGAGCTCATTTAACTCAGTCTAGCCAGCAGCCAATCACTGATGACCTTTAAACTTACTAGCCACTCTCTAGCAACCACTTACAACACCCTAGCAACTGTCCCATAGACTGTGACTAGCTATTCTAACACATGCTAATAGTTTTAACATCCTACTGACATGCTAATTTTGCTAGAAAGATGCTAGCAACACACTAGTGACATGCTAGTCATGCTAGCACATGCTATTTCATGCTAATTCATGCTAGAAACAAGCTGATTCATGCTAGAATCATGCTAGTAACACACTAAAATCATGCTAGTAACACGCTAGAATCATGCTAGTAACATGCTAGAATCATGCTAGTAACATGCTAATTCATGCTAGAAACATGCTAGTAACATGCTAATTCATGCTAGAAACATGCTAATTCATGCTAGAAACATGCTAGTAACATGCTAATTCATGCTAGAATCATGCTAGTAACATGCTAATTCATGCTAGAATCATGCTAGTAACATGCTAATTCATGCTAGAAACACGCTAGTAACATGCTAATTTATGCTAGAAACACGTTAGTAACATGCTAATTCATGCTAGAATCATGCTAGTAACATGCTAATTCATGCTAGAATCATGCTAGAAACATGTTTATTCATGCTAGAATCATGCTAGTAACATGCTAATTCATGCTAGAAACACGCTAGTAACATGCTAATTCATGCTAAAAACACGCTAGTAACATGCTAATTCATGCTAGATTCATGCTAGTAACATGCTAATTTATGCTAGAAACACGCTAGTAACATGCTAATTCATGCTAGTAACATGCTAATTCATGCTAGAAACACGCTAGTAACATGCTAATTCATGCTAGAAACACGCTAGTAACATGCTAATTCATGCTAGAAACATGCTAGTAACATGCTAATTCATGCTAGAAACATGCTAGTAACATGCTAATTCATGCTAGAAACGTGATAGTAACATGCTAACGCACACTAGAAACATGCTAGTAACATGCTAATTTATGCTAGAAACATGCTAGTAACATGCTAATTCATGCTAGAAACGCGATAGTAACATGCTAACGCACACTAGAAACATGCTAGTAACATGCTAATTCATGCTAGAAACACGATAGTAACATGCTAATTCATGCTAGAATCATGCTAATTTAGGTTAGCAACTGCCTAGCAACCACTAGAAACATGCTAACATATATGTACTTATCTATGCCGACTGTTTCAAACTTCATAAAAACTACTTCAGTTATTTACACTTTAAAACTACTTTAAACTTTGAGACTCGGCTTTCTCAAGCCACCATAAAGTTTGTCTCAAACTTTAATATCTAGTTTAAAAGTAATCCCTTACAATACAATATTACTGTCTCAAAATTGTAATATGTTACATTACTCTTATATTACTTTTTATTTACTTTCACCAAAATAACTACAGAATTAGAACTTACCATTCTAAAATGACCAGATGTACTGCAGAGAATTTTACACCCAGTAGAAAGCGATATGATGTAGCAGAATGACTGTGACCTATCCAGGCTACTAACAATATAGTATATAACTGGCAACGTGAAAGCTCAAGACAGTGCAAGAAAGGATGACAGTCAGATTCACAAATGATCTGTTAAAAGTATGGTAGAGGTAAAGTGGTTATCTCTCAATATCTGTGAATAGCTTCACTATATTCATATTAGACACAACAGGCCTATATGTAAACTCCAATGCCATGACAAAATGCAGATTTGTTTTCTCTTTTTATTGTTGCCATTATTGTATTCACTTTAAATTCAAGTGGCTCACAACACAAAACTGTCATGCACAAAGTGAGCATGATGAACATAGCTTTCTCAATACAATGCTGTGCACCGATTTCCTCTGTTTGTGGACAAAACTGCTTGCAAGCTCTCAAATATACGTTGCTCGCACACAAATTTTCTCAAATATGCACTGCTCATGCGCAAATTTTCTTGCGCGCTCTCAGTACACTCGCTCATGAGATTATATGCAGATTCACAATTTGTGTCCTGTGTTCCCTCTTGTTTTCGTGCTTTTTGATATGATTTATATTGGTGCGCTATTTATTAAAGGTGCAGTATGTAAGTTTGACACCCAGTGGTTGAACTAGGTATTGCAGTCCTGAATCATAATAAAGGTACGCCAGGTTGCCAGTTTGAGGGATTTTAAACTGTGTTCTAAATAAAAGCAACGACACGCGATTGAGGGAATATTCTCCATATTTAAAGGAGTTTTGGTTCTAACCAACACCTCGAATTGATTTATTAGAAGCGGCTCCTATTTGTCACAGCTGAACAACAGAAACCTATGACAGATCACCTCAGGTAAGCCTCGTGTGCTTTATTCAGTGCTAAATGCTAACAATGCGAGTTTGAATGCATTTTACATGACGTGTATTACCATATACTGAAAGCAGAAAGTTCACTTCACCTTTAATGATGTTAAAGAGGGTTAACATGTATTAAATAGATTCTAAACCTTACCGTTTTGTGAGTGAGTGCATATTCTGTGCTTCTGAAAGGCTGTATTTAAATTTCTGCCGTGTTTTGTGGTGCAAACAGCCAAATGGCTCATCACTCATAACAATCTCGTCACAGCGTGTTGTTAGGACACGCGATGTAACCTGCTCACGTTCCTAATATTTATGTCATTTGCTAATTAACGTCATGTGGAACTGAATCTGTCTCATTTTGACATCTGATACTTTCCACTACACGGTAGCATTTCGCTCATGGACGCATGCTTTCAGAGTCTTTCTGAATGAATGAATGAATGAAATATGCTGTTTTCCAACAAGGCAACCCGGGGTGCTGAATTATAATTGGTTAAACTGGCATGTGCATGTGAAAATTACCTAAACAAAGACATCGTTCCGGCACGGAAAAAAACATTTTCAAAGCAGAATATCTGACTTCAGCATTGTTTGTCAGTTAAACAAGTATGTTCACTTGGGATGTTTCTTAAATATCTGCACACATATTATTGTATTTTTATGCTTTAGAAGAGTCAAAAACTTACATACAGCACCTTTAACAATAACCAAAATAGACTTATTATTTTTAATCTAATAAACCATAACATTTTTGGCTGTGTTTTATGATGAGATATTTCCAGTTTCAAACACTTAAAGACACAGAGAATAGACATTAGTAAAGAATACGTTTTATTTTAAAAACATTTATTAAACATCTAAAAGGTGCACCATACTAATCAAATCAAAAACATTTCAACAAAAATATAAAGAACGCAAGCAGAAATGTTACTGTTATAGAAAATAGGGAAACACTTGATATGGTATTATAGTCTACTGGACTATTCACTCTTCAAATAAATCTCACTATCAATCTCATTTTATCATGGCAACTAAAATAAAGTGAACTAGTGTCTGCTGTCTTCCACATTGTTGATGAGATTGTGGAGGACATTTTCCCTGTCATCCTCTTCATTTTGAGGAGAAGCTGTTCCACAGGGCCCCTGAACACACATATTGTACAGTGTTTTCAACAGTGATATAGTAAAGTTGTGGTAATACTATAGTTGCTATGGTAACACAACAAGTGTAATATAAACAAATGACCCAATGCTGTAGTTTTTTTTTTTTTTTTTACAATATAGGGTATATTATACTGCAATTCACCACACTTTACTGTAGTAAAACTTTGTATTTCATTTTATGAGTTCACTATTCTTAATACTACAGTTTGCTGAAGCATTCTTTAACAAGTTGTAAATAATAATAGCCTAAAACATAGGCAGTATACCTAACACTCAAAAACACTAGTATTTATTATAGATTTTACCTTAACCTGTAGGTAAATAGTGTAGCAATATATAAACCATATCAACATTCTTGGTATAACAATTTAACAGGAGGATCTCTGGAGAGCAAAAGCACGAAAAGAGGAAACACAAGGCACAAATTGTGAGTCTGCATCATCTGACGGGAGCGAGAGCAGATCATTCGCACGTGAGCAGCCCAGCCAGTGTTTTGAGTGCACGCGATGAGTTTTGTCCACGAACAGAGGAAACCGGAGCGTTCGCTCGCTCCTACATGAATGTGCTCTCGACTTGTAATACTGCGCTTACGATGAAATAATGCCATTTGCACGTACATCCATCTCGCGAATGTACTGTCTTCTGCCATTTTCATCTATTTGCCGCTTTTCCGCTGCGCGTTAGGGCTTAACGTTACTGCGAACCGGGCTGAGCCAATAGCCCCGGATCTTGAGCTCTGAGGCTGAAATCATTCCGCGTTCAAAGTAAAAAGTTCCAATAGCCAGAGGGAGATTAATAACAACACACGTATGTTCACTCACCACGAACAGGAAATAGAACTGCGGTATTTTTTATTTGTTAATGTCATGCGGGAGAAAAGTTTGTTGTAACGCACTCGTTACTGAACATGTACCGAGTAAAATATTACTGAAAATGTATTAGTAATGCCTTACACTACAGCGTTACAGGAAAATGTAATACGTTACTGTAATACATTACTTTTGTAACACATTACTCCCAACACTGCTGATTACTAGGACTATAAATACACCTCACCTTCCTTCACACATCGCCAAGTCTTGTTTCTATCATGAACATTACGAAGCGTTTCTCCTGGTTTGTTTTTCTGTGTGTCTACTCTTGACCCATTGCAGCCTAGTCTGCCCTCTCGCCTGTACTGTATATTGACCACGATTATTGGATTACCTTTATAATATTGTTTTGCTCCTGTTTATGACCCTTGCCTGTGCGACCTCGATTAATAAACTGCATTTGGATCCGCACCTCTGTTCTCAGCGTCTGCTTCACAACATTATCTGACTAAATGGACCATATATATTTGCATTTATTCTATAGCACTAATCTGAAGAACAAAGCAGCTTTACAAAATGTGCACATTTCTACATTACAAATAACAGTAGAAAAAATATAATGTATAGACATGCTCGTTATTAAAACCACGTTTAAAACATGATGTAAGAATACCATCATACATTTCAGATTGATTGATGAGAGAAATATACAGAAAACAGAAGTACAAACCTTTTGGTTGAGGCATAAGTGTTTTATTACAATATATTATGTTTATAAATAAAAATAAATAAATAAATAATAACAATTAAAGTGTTTTATTTAGTGTAAAATGTCTAGAATATTAAAAAAAAATTCTCATCTGCATTTTTTGTCTACATCTGATTATTTAATTATTTATGTTATATTGTTTTAAGGAAACAAAAAACACGAGTATGCTCCATACAGGTGAGCTTGTCAACTATCTGTACACCAGACATAATACACCAGACATTTTGTTAGAAATACTAATGCTTTACATGTTTATGTTTGTTTATGTAACTACTATTTTCATTTATAGCACTTCATTTTTGCATTGATATTGAATTTCTCCTGTTCAAATACACTATGAACAGCAGCTACGCTAATTATTTTCTTTGTTCTCTATTTCCACCTGGGGATACTCATCCCGAGGCTTCTAGAACAGGGGTGCCCAAACTTTTCTTTATGAAGTGCCAAAAATCAAACTTGATTGAAGCTAGCGGGCCAAAGGTAAATAATATTAAAAAATAACTAGAAAACAATGATTTTTATTAACTAATACAGCATATTTTTTTAAAAAACATTTTATAATGAACATATTACAGTAAAAACAAAAACAATCTCATTTATAACAGAATGGAGTTACACTAGTTTTTGTATTGTTTGCTCACTGATGTCTTCTGCATAGCCCTCTGAACGTCGAGTGACATTATTTACATTTTTAAAAATCTGATTCATTTAATCGAACTATTTATATACATACATACATTTAATCGAAACATTTAATTTCTATTTTTTTTTGTAGCTCAGCAATAAAACAAGCAAAAAATGTTACGTCAAATTATAATTGAAGATTATAATTCTCACTCTCTTTTTAGATGGCATGGTGGGCCAAATCAAAGGGTACAATGGGCCAACCTTGGGCATCTTTGCTCTAAAGATTTTGCAGCCGTGTGATCCAAGACCTGTGAAAAGATGATGCCAACCACAGAGCACTTCTAGAGGTATCCATAATCCTGGACCAGGCCGTATCCTGAGCAGATGCTGTGGCAGTCATGGAGAAGCAGAGAGCATGAGACGGATTCCTTAAAGACCCTAGTGACAGACGAGTCTTCACATTGATCCTGTGGGCCAACTTGAACACCCACCAGTGGCCTACTCACACCTGCAGCTTTACCACGATGGACGTCCAGCGTTCTCCAGCCTTCGGCGCCTAGACTGCAGCTCTGCACAGGAAGTTTGGCCAGAGAAGAAATGGTCGTACCCAACTGAGCCTGGTTTCTCTCAAGGTTTTTTTTTGTTTCACTTTTGTCAATTGGTGAAGTTTGTTTCTCACCACTTTTGCCACTGGCTTGCTTGGTTTGGGACTTGTGGAGCTGCACATCGATGGATTTGCTTTTCAGTGTTTGGATTTTCAGCAGAGAAAATAAACCACACTGAACTGAACTAAACTGAACTTCAACTTTGAAAACTGGACTGACACAGTTTCAATTTACTAGAACTTCTATGTTAAGCTGCTTTGACACAATCTACATTGTTAAAGCACTGTACAAATAAAGATGAATTGAAAAACTTTAATTGAATTTTAAAAAATGAAATTTTTATTCAGATTTGCTTTCTGAGAAGAGCCTTGAAGAAGAATTGTTGGTAACACTTTATTTTGATGGTCCATTTGAGTATTAGTAGACTGTCTGCTTAATATCTGTTGACACTGACATTTAACAGCCCTTCAACAGACATTTAACTGACTATAAGAAACTTTGCAAGTACATGTCAACTTACACTAACCCTAACCCCAACCCCAACCCTAACCCCAACCTAACAATCTACTTATAATCTAATGATAATTAGTTGCAATGTAACTTAAATTCAACAAACGGACCATCAAAATAAAGTGTGACCGAATTGTTCAACAGAAGTATGGTTTTTAGACCACCAACATCGGTTCATAAATGCTATAATTATTTCCATTTGAACAGTATATTTTACAAACACTATTTTATATTTTGATTGCACAATCACCTGATACTGTCAGAGCAACAGAAAATATTTATATAAACCCTCCTAATCTCTGTTAATATCTCTTTCTTTGAGTATCCACATGAAGATCCGGACATTAAAACAGAAAAAAATTGTACAAGGACACTCCTATTCCAAGTGGCCCCTCCATTTCAACAAAATAGCCTTTGTGATCCTGCCAGCAATAGCAAGGATAGTGGTGAAGGACTTTTTGTCTCTCTTTTCAAATTTTTTTTCTTCTGTCTCTCCTCCAAATGTTTGCTTAAAAGTCAAGATGGGGGAAACCTCAGAGGCTTGGTTTTGGCAATGACAAGCTGATATAATCCAAAACGAGCTGAATCCCCCAACAAAAAGCTCTTCCAGATGTAAAAGAACGACATCAACCTCCCCCATCACACTTTCTCTCTCTCTCTCTCTCTCTCTCTCTCTCTCTCTCTCTCTCTCTCTCTCTCTCACTCTCTCTCTCTCTCTAACACACATAAATGCACTTAAATATACACATTTACTTTTAAGACTGGACAATATGTCAAATGATTGTGATAAAAATATTTCATTTTGTACATATTGTAATGCATATTATACAGTGCTCAGCATATATAAGTACACCCCTCACAAATCTATCTTTTAAATTCATATTTTTAATAGGAAGCTATACAATATTATATTTGTGCGTATACGTTAGATTAGTCAGTACTGAAGCCAAATCTGGAGCTTATCTAACAAAATAACTTACGGTAATGGTCCAAAAACTAGTACACCCAAATTTATATGTTATAGAAAAATATTAAATACAAATTTAAAAAAAGAGGAAAAATCAAGAGAAGAAAAAAAATTGAAAAATTTAGTTTTTTAGGTTAATTTTGAAGGTTATAATTAGCAATTTTTTGCTTGAATTTAATTGTATTATCTTTCAATTTCTAAATATGTTTGGTGACTAAAATATTATTTTAATAAATATATCTGTTTAATAAACCTGTTTTGTTTAAATGCACCAAAATACATTGCCTATATTCACTGAGATTTGGATAAAAATATTCATTTTCAAAATGGGGTGTACTCAAGTATGCTGAGCATTGTATGTGTGTTGTAAATAAATCAGTATTTGGCATAATACCCCTGATGGTTAATCACACAACAAATTAAAACTTTTTTTTTTACCATTTGTAATTTTTTGATGAATGAAAGATAATATTTTTATTTCATTAATATAATTTATATATACAGTAGTAAGTAAATATATTTGATAAACTTATTTTTGTCAATATTTTTACATATTTAATGAATTAAATAATTTCAGTTTTTATCAAAAATGTATTTTATTTAAAAGAGAAGTTTCTTTAATTTATCATTTACTTATGTATGATATATACTAATTTAAATTGTGGGAATGCACAGAAATTGTCTACTTTTCTGCTATTATTTTATAAATATAGAACATACATACATACATACAATATATATATATATATATATATATATATATATATATATATATATATATATATATATATATATATATATATATATATATACACACACACACACACACACACACACACACACACACACACACACACACACACACACACACACACACACATATATAAATACAGAATTTAAACAATACAGATTTATTAAACACATATTTATTAAAATAATATTTTAGTCACCAAACATATTCAGAAATAGAAAAATAATCCAATTAAATTCAAGCAAAATATTGCAAAAAAATTACAACCTACAAAATTTAAACTAATTTTCTTTTTTTGCTTCTCTTGATTTTTCCTCTTTTTTAAATTTGTATTTAATATTTTTCAATAGTTTTTGGACCCGTATCGCAAGTTATTTTGTAGATAAGCTCCAGATTTGGCTTCAGTACTGACTAATATAATGTATAATGTAATGTAATATAATGTAATGTAATATGAATTTAAACAAGAGATTTGTGAGGAGTGTACTTATATATGCTGAGCACTGTATTAGTATACATTTACATTATTATGTAAATAGTGCATTGTATGTATTAGCCCCTTATTCTTTGTTCCTAAAATAAATAATTTCAGCTCAAACATTCACATTAAGTCAGAAAGTGTATAGAAAGTGCACATTTCTACATTACAAATAGGAGCAGAAAAAACAGTTATCATACACAGACATGACTGCTATTAAAAGCACTTTTGTAACATGATGTTAGATTACTATCTGAAATTTCAGATTGATTGATGAGAGAAATATACAGAAAACAGAAGTAAAACCTTTTGTTTTATTACAATATATTATGATTGAATACAAAAAAATGAAAACTATTAAAATGTTTTGTAGTGTTTATTTAGTGTAAAATGGCATGCTTAGAATGTTTTAATACTATTGTTCTGCATTATCTGCATCTGATTATCTTGTTATGTTTTGTTATATGATTTTAAGCAAACAAAAAAGCAGATCAAACATTCACACATACAGACAGAAAGTGTATATCTATCTTTGAAGGCAGAGTTTCCATAGCTTTGTGAATGCAGCAAAGCAGTGTCAGACAATTGACACAAGAGCGCCACATACATCAAACATCCTGTGAAAACACAGCACTGTTCAGCAGTAGACACACGGCCAACTGTGCTTTTTAAAAGAAAAAAAAATGTTTTCACACGGACAGAATAAGAAAACACAGCCATATATTTGATCCTAAACTTACAACAGGGTAAAAAAATGTATAGAAACAGTGATGAAATCAACAAACTGATTTTGTGATAAGTGAAGTTTCACAAACTAATTTCGAGAGGAGCACGTGATATGATTGAGCACGTCTGGCTGCTCATCTGTAATCAATAATAATCCAATCAGAGTGATCCAAGCTTACTATAAATCGATCGATTTCTCCCTACTGCTCTATCTTCGTTTTGGAAGAATCCCCCCTTCCACCCCATCTCCTCCTTTTCCTCCCTTTACTAGGGGGGCTCTCGAGACTCGGATCCCCTTATATGCTTATTGACTGGGCGGGAGTCTTGGGCTCAAGTATCTCCGAGCTCACGGCTCTCTCCCGGGACAGTATGCCAAACCTGCTATAAACGCTAAGCATATCTAAGTGGGAACTCTTGAATACCCATTTGAATAACACTTGAATAAAATAAAATTGGAAGCGATTTGACAGTGTCTGACCTGTTATGCAGACTATAAAACATTTGCACGTGCAAACGGCGGATCTGTCTGTGTGAAAAGGGATGCGCAGATGTACAAATCTACTCTCATTGACAGACAGTTTGAGCTATTTATCAGAATTACGGGAAATATCGGCCCGAAACATTTTTATTGGATGAACATTTTTTGGTTTTATGCTTTACCCTGAATATAAAAATACATATAAACACATTTAGATCATTTACTTTACTCTATTGGAATTACTCTATATTATTGGAAGAGACGTTCAACCAGCACAACAAAAAATGTCACCTACTACACCTTTAATTAATTAATGTTCAATCCACTTAAATTTGATCAAACCATTAGATTAACCTAATAGATTTGTGTTGGGACAACATACAATTATTGTGTGGAACCCAGAATTTTTTTTACAGTGAAGAGTAAACTGTGTATTTACTCTGTTTTTCAGCTCTCCAAGAGTAGACGGTTACAGTCTGATTGAGTAAACATCCAGTTACTGAGTCTAAAAATATCCCTCACTTCAGAAAGGTGGAAAAATACTCATGTTGTGTGCAGAAACTGTGGCTTTTGCCCTTTCCTCTCTCTCTCCCTCTCTCTTTCTCTTATGGGCCACTTTGGCCTTGTGTAGTAATTCATTGGTCTGAGTGGCACTTATTTCCTCCTTTTACCAACAAACTTTTTCCATCCTTAATCCTTGTCAATAGTACATTTGTTTCACAATGTTCGCTGTCAAACCGTCCAAAACTTTGCACATACACACACATGTAGACAAACATTCACACACTTTTAATCAACATCCAGAAAAGGCGCTTGCATATTTTCTTTTCATTCTTTTTTATTTACAGCACGAAAAGTAAGAGTCTATTACTCAAAGTGGAAAAAGCAGAGAGTAGGATGGTATAACTACAGTCTTTGGGAATTTTAAACAGAGGAAAGTTGGCAGAGCAGATCTCATAGCTAACACACTTTTCCAGAAGTAGAAAATACACTGCCTTTTTCCAGCGGAAATATGAAGGAGCAAAGCTGATATTTAAAGAGGTTACAGCATCTCTCGCTCTTGGAAAGAACAGAAATCCACCACCTTTGTGGAAAGCAACGATTTCTACAAACACTGTCGCTAATAACACCAACAAGTTAAACACTGAAATGATCAAATCGTAATTGTGAGAAAGAGCGCTGCCGTGACTTTTGGCCTGCAGAAACAAATATCTATAAAACATGCAGAGACTCTAGTGCAAAAAAAAAGGGGGAAAAAGAAAGAAATAGAAGCTGTTTCAATATACTTTCCTGTTGTCAAAATGTCTGGTATGTACAAGCCACAGACTCCAGTCTGATTGTTGAATCCATTGTAAACAATCGTGCTTGCGCTCCTGCTACATTTAATAATAAACTCGAGGCGAGGTCACATCCTCACACAGAGCTCACAAGCAGTTCAGCGAGGTTTGAGTGATGGACTCAGTCCCGATTAATTTCCCCACTCCTTTAGCACGGTATTCTTTTCTTTCTAACCACCAAACTGAAGATTTTTTTTAAGTGCCTGTGATGAGAAGTAATAGTATTCAGCAGCAATTATGGGACAACATGATGTATTGCTAAGGCAGTGTTTCAAAGCAGTGTAATGCATTGAAGCATAGCAAAGAAGGCAAAACACCCCAAAAATATATGATTATTTCCACGATGTCATTAACACTGGAACTAACTCGATGCTCGAGTGACGTCACTGCCGCTGCTACCCAAGCCGCGCAGCGTGTGTTTGTAGCTCTGTCGCATAGATTCGCAATTTGCATTTTTATTATCGAATACCTCCACATTCGCTTAATACTACTTAGGGGGAACAAACCCTTAATACATTTTATACAACATTTAACACTTTATACAAATAAATACACTCCAAAACGTTCTGTCTCTCGAGCATCCGCCTGTTGTTTGTAGCTTTAGCCAGCTAGCACCGCTAGTCAGCTAAAGCTACCGACTGCTGCCATCCCCTAACTTTCTCACTTACTGGCTTTGCTCGTTACCCTGTACGATGTCGCTTGTGTCTCTGTCCTTGTGTGCAGGAGAAACATCGATGGAGGCCCTGGACATGGAGCTGGAACGGCTGGAAGAACGTATCCGTCTTCTGCAGATGAAGCGAGCTGAGCTCAGGGCGCAAAGAGCGTTGCTCGAGGTGCCCCGCGCTCCAGTTCGCTCATCTGAGGTGAGTACACCATACAGCCGAGACATTCCGTCTACTTCAACCCCGCTTGTTCCTCTGTCCAGGCCCAGCGCGCCTCTGACGCGGTTCGTCCAGGGGTCGTTCACGCCGGCACCCGGCTACCACGGCACCTGGATGCAGCCGCGTAAGGTGCTAAGGAGACCCCAGGGCAAGGGTTCTCCTCCTCCTGTGTTCGAGCTCTCCACGGAGAACCGATTCGCCCCTCTCCGCGAGACGGGTCACGATGTGGCTATCATCGGTGACTCCATCGTACGCCACGTCCGTCCTGCTTCCACTTCAGGTAATAAAATACGCACATTTTGCTTTCCTGGTGCTCGCGTTAAGAATATTTCTACACAGATTCCGAGTATCCTGAGCACTGGCGAGAGCCTCGGTGCCGTTGTCCTCCATGCGGGGACGAACGACACCGGGCTCCGCCAGTCGGAGATCCTGAAGAGGGACTTCAGGAGCCTCATCGAGACGGTTCGACGCACCTCGCCCGCCACGCAGATCATCGTTTCTGGACCGCTTCCTACCTACCGCAGAGGAAATGAAAGGTTCAGTAGACTTTTTGCTCTGAATGAATGGCTATTAACATGGTGTAATGAACAGAAACTGCTCTTTGCCAATAACTGGAATCTTTTCTGGGAGCGCCCTAGGCTTTTCCGGCCGGACGGCCTGCACCCTAGTCGAGCTGGAGCGGAACTGCTGTCGGACAACATCTCTAAGATGCTTCGCTCTGTCTGACTAGTAAGTAAAAATTCACAAAATTCACATTTTATCCATATAGACTCTTGTTCGACCCACTTAAATTACAGTAACACATGTCTAGCTTACCCCATAGAAACTGTGTCTGTTCCTCGTGTTAGACCAACAATTAAACGTACTGTGTGCTCTAGAAAAAATCTATTAAGAATAAAAGCTGAAAATCCAATAAAAAGTGATAATACAAACTTCGTTAAGCTTGGTCTCCTAAACATCAGGTCACTAGCACCTAAAACACTTATCATTAATGAAATAATAACAGATAACAATCTAAATGCACTCTGTCTCACTGAAACCTGGCTGAAACAAGATGACTATATTAGCTTAAATGAAGCAACTCCTCCAGGATTCACATACAAGCATAAGGCTCGTCATACTGGCCGTGGTGGTGGAGTTGCATCAATCTTTAGTGATATTCTTAATGTTAATCAGAAAAAGGGACTTATGTTTAACTCCTTTGAGTTATTAGCTCTTAATGTTATGCTACCGGATATTAAGCAAAAATCTATGTTATCTCTCGCTATAATCACCATATATAGACCCCCAGGACCCTATGTCAATTTTCTAAAGGAGTTTTCTGATTTTATTTCTGATTTGCTAGTTAAAACTGATAAAATACTAATTGTAGGAGACTTCAACATTCACGTAGATGACTCCAATGATACACTAGGGCTCGCCTTTATGGATCTATTAAACTCACTTGGGATAAAACAAAATGCTGTCGGTCCAACCCATCGCTTAAAGCATACATTAGATCTAATATTGTCTTACGGAATTGAGGTCTTTGATGTAGACATTATACCACAAAGTGATGATATCACAGACCACTACCTCTTACTATATAAGCTGCGTCTACCTGAAATTAGCAGATCTGCACCAATATACCGCCCTGGTAGGACTATCGTTCCGTCCACCAAGGATGAATTCATAAATAACTTACCAGATCTTTCCTTATTTCGAAATACACCCGCAAACGCAAATGACCTTGATGTAGTAACCAGCAATATGGATGCCGTCTTTACTAACACACTAAATACAGTGGCACCCATCAAATTAAAAAAGGCTAGAGAGAATAAAACTACACCATGGTACAATAATCATACTCGCGCTCTCAAAACAGCAACCCGTGCTCTAGAACGTAAATGGAAAAAAACTAATTTAGAGGTTTTTAGAATTGCGTACAAAGACAGTATGTCCAGCTATAGGAGGGCTCTCAAATCTGCCAGGGCCGAGCACCTCCGCAAACTGATTGAAAATAACCATAACAATCCTAGATTTTTATTTAGCACCATTGCTAAACTAACAAATAATCGATCATCTTTGGAACAAAATGTCCCACCGCAAATCAGTAGTGATGACTTCATGAATTTTTTCAGTGATAAAATAGAAGGCTTTAGACAGAAAATAGAAAATGTTAAACTTTCTGCACCACCTCATACTCCAGATGCAGAAATATTTTCACTGAATCAAAATAACCTACAATGCTTCAAAATCATAGAACAGGAAGAGCTAGATAAAGTTATAAATAGTTCTAAATCAGCTTCATGTATGTTAGATCCAATTCCAACAAAATTACTGAAAGAACTGATACCTATTATAGGAGAACCTCTCCTTAATGTTATCAACTCTTCTTTATCTTTAGGCCATGTTCCAAATCCTTACAAGCTAGCTGTTATTAAGCCTATTATTAAGAAACCACAACTGGACCCGAGCAACTTAGCTAATTATAGGCCTATTTCAAATCTTCCGTTTATGTCTAAAATACTAGAAAAAGTTGTTTCTACCCAATTATGCTCCTTTCTGCAGACAAACAATATTTTTGAAGTGTTTCAGTCAGGCTTCAGGCCTCATCACAGTACAGAAACCGCATTAGTAAAAATAACCAACGATTTACTCTTAGCTGCTGACCAAGGGTGCGTCTCACTATTAGTTCTACTCGATCTTAGCGCCGCATTTGACACCATTGACCACAATATTCTCATAGACCGCTTAAATTCTACAGGTGTCCAAGGTCAGGCCCTTCAATGGTTTAGGTCATACTTAGCTGATCGTTACCAGTTTGTGAATATTAATGGACAGCTTTCACAAGTCAGGCCAGTAAAGTACGGGGTCCCTCAAGGATCAGTTTTAGGCCCTTTGCTGTTTACAATATACATGCTTCCCCTGGGGGACATTATTAGAAAACACGGGATCAACTTTCACTGCTATGCAGACGATACTCAATTATACATTTCAACTAAACCTGATGAGATGCCTGAACTGTCTAAGCTAACTGAGTGTATTAAAGATGTTAAAGACTGGATGACCAACAATTTTCTTCTCTTAAACTCAGACAAAACAGAATTATTACTTATCGGGCCTAAATCCTGTACACAGCAGTTCTCACAACTCGACCTGCAATTAGAGGGATACAAAGTTAGCGTTAGATCTACTACAAAAGATCTAGGTGTGATATTAGACAGCAATTTAACATTCGAAAATCATATATCCCATGTCACAAAAACTGCTTTCTTTCATCTGAGAAATATCGCTAAATTGCGAAGTATGCTATCTATATCAGATGCAGAAAAACTAGTCCATGCTTTCATGACTTCTAGGCTAGACTACTGTAATGCTCTGTTTGCTGGCTGCCCAGCATCCTCTATAAACAAACTTCAGCTAGTGCAAAATGCAGCTGCCAGAGTTCTTACCAGATCTAGAAAATATGATCATATCACCCCAATTTTATCCTCCTTACACTGGCTGCCTGTTAAGTTTCGTATTGAATTTAAAATATTACTCCTTACCTATAAAGCTTTAAATAATCTAGCTCCTGTTTATCTAACCAATCTCCTGTCTCGCTACAATCCAACACGCTCTTTAAGATCTCAAAACTCAGGGCTTCTAGTAGTACCTAGAATATCAAAGTCGAGTAAAGGAGGTCGAGCCTTCTCATTTATGGCCCCTAAACTCTGGAATAGCCTTCCGGATAATGTCCGAGGCTCAGACACACTCTCGCTCTTCAAAACTAGATTAAAGACCTATCTTTTTAGCAAAGCATACACTCAGTGCAGGACATAGCAGTATGACGCATGATGTGCCCCACACAGGATTTTGCTTCTTGTTTTTATACACTATGAACAGCAGCTACGCTAATTATTCTCCTTATTCTGTATTTCCACCTGGGGGTTCTCATCCCGAGGCCCTCAGACTATGCAGTGCCACTGATGCGATCCAAGACCAGTGACGAGATGATCCTAAGGTTTTCTGGACCAGGCCGTATCCTGAGCAGCTGCTGTGGTGGTCATCGTGGAGTGAGAGCCTGAGACTGACCCCTGTGACGCTCCAAGGAGAGACGAGTCTTCGCTGAGGTCCAGCTTCATGCGCCTAGACTGCAGCTCTGCACAAGACGTTTGGCCACAGGAGAAATGGTCGTGCCCAACTGAGCCAGGTTTCTCTCGAGGTTTTTTAAATCTTCACTTTCGCCAATTGGTGAAGTTTTTTACTCGCCGCTGTCGCCACTGGCTTGCATGGTTCGGGATCTGTAGAGCTGCGCATCGATGGATTTGCTCTTCAGTGTTTGGACTCTCAGTAGTGATTATTAACCCACACTGAACTGAGCTAAACTGAACTGAACTTAATCTATGAAAACTGAACTGAACTGACACTGTTTCAATTCACTATAATCTTCCATGTGAAGCTGCTTTGACACAATCTACATTGTATAAGCGCTATACAAATAAAGATGAATTGAATTAATTCTGGAACTACTAGAATACTGGCAATACATTACAGATATGCTCACTTAATACAAACTAACAGATCACTCAGATCATTGGGATCAAGAAGTTAGAAATTCCAAAAGTTCATTCAAAGCAAGGTGAATCGGCCTTCAGCTATTATGCCCCCCGCTGCTGCACAGCAAAAATTCCAGTGTTAAATATACAGTGTGATTTTTTTGGTGTTGTTCAGTGTTAAAACTGGAGTACATTTTAATCCATGAGTGTGAAAGAGCGTATATTTAAGAGTTTTTTTTCAGTGTTAAACTTTTAACCCAATATGCAGTGTATTTCCCACAAGTAATGGGAAGTCCAGTTTTTTTTTACTCTAACCAATTCTTTCAGACAAACAGTGATCAAACCAGTATGTTCTATTTAAACTTGAAACATGTCTTGTTGCATTTTAAAATGCAAAGAGTTGAATGTGTTGAAATTATTTCTGAAAAGATTAATGAACATTTAATAAATTAAAACTATTTTTAACATATTTGATCACTGTTATCTGTCACACACACCAATTGATAATATAGGAAAAAAGGTAATATATTAACACTTTAAAGGGTAACACACACTCCAGTTTGATGTAAGAATAAACTCTTACTGTGTTAAAATGAACTCTGAGAGTAATGTACAAATTTCACACTTTAGAAAGTGTTATTTTAACTCCAAAATGGAGGGAGTCATATGTACACCCAAGGAGCGTCAAGTTAAACTCAAATTGAGTTAAATGTACACTGATTTTTTTGCTGTGTGGAATCAGCTTCCAGAAATGATCAGATGTGCCCCAATGTTTAAATCAAGACTGAAAACCCATCTGTTTAGCTGTGCCTTCTCTGAATAAGCACTGTGCTACGTCCGACAGCACTATCATGTCTTTCTTTTCTTTCCTTCTTTTAAAACCTGTGTTAACACATTTATATGTTTTTATTCTTTGTTGTTATTATTTTCTTATACTTGTCTCTTGTCTTGTTTATGTAAAGCACTTTGAATTACCATTGTGTATGAAATGTGCTATATAAATAAACTTGCCCTGCCCTACCCTACCCTGCCCTAGGATGGCTATAGTGGATTTAATATTCGTAATGTGATATTTACATTCAAAGCTTCTACTAAGATTTTAGAATTAAGCTTTTAAATGTCTGTCATTATATACTGTACAATACCCTAACACATACCTTTAGAAATGTTATCATTTTTTAAATATAGCCCACAACTCGGTATGAATTACTAGAACGTCCACAACGGTATGTACCTCATTCTGTACCTTTTTTTTACCACAATGAAAATGTTATTTTTGAAAGTTTGAAAGACTTGTCTGATATATCGTTATGTTTCTGCTATCAGCAAGTTATGATTTTGTTAGCAGAAAGTTGCTAGGCAACTGAGGCACGCATATTCAAAGGCACAAGAAAAAGTAGCGGAAACTGATATTCATCCAATTAATTTGACATCATGGACATTAAAGATAAAAATACTATTTCGTGTTTTGTAATTTTGTATTTGTATTATTAGCCCCCCCCCCTTTTTTCCCCCCAATTTCTGTTTAACGGAGAGAAGATTTTTTGAACACGTTTCTAAACATAATAGTATTAATAACTCATTTCTAATAACTGATTTATTTTATCTTTATCATGATGACAATAAATAATATTTTAGATATTTTTTTAAGACACTTCTATACAGCTTAAAGTGACATTTAAAGGCTTAACTAGGTTCATTAGGTTAACTAGGCAGGTTAGGGTAATTAGGAAAGTTATTGTATAATGATGGTTTGTTCTGTAGACTATCGAAAAAAAATATAACTTAAAGGGGCTAATAATATTGACCTTAAAATGTTTTTTAAAAAATGTAAAACTTCTTTTATTCTGGCCGAAATAAAACAAATAAGACTTTCTCCAGGAGAAAAAATATTATCATTTCAGTGCTCTGTCAAACATCATTTGGGAAATATTTAAAAAAAAAATTCAAATAAAAATCAAATAAAAAAATAAAAAAATCAAAGGGGGGCTAATAATTCTGACTTCAACTGTAAATTAGAAATTTGAAAAAATGGTTAAAACGACTGCCTCCATATAGTTTGAGTATTAAACATCTGTATTTTCCATATAAACTGCACATGAACCCGTCATGAATGCATGAATGAGTTTCAGATATCTCAAGACAGCATCATGCATTTTAAACTCAATATATGAAATATATAATCATTTGTTAATTTGCTCTTTTAGGAGCATTACTGTTATTGACTGACTTTATTAGATCTTCTGAATGTATGCAAATGTATGTATATTACCTCACTCATTTGCGCTTATTTATTCTATTTTAAGGCCATTATAGTTATAGTGCATAGTGAGACTCATTCATTCCTTCATTTTCTTTTCGGCTTAGTCCCTTTATTAATCTGCGGTCGCACACGAAGAAAACCCATGTCGACCCCATAGTGGGATTTTCATATCAATTCACCCTTAGCAAAGAGTTTGATTTGATTGACCAATCAAAACTACAGATGATGCAATGAGTAGGTGTGGATTTATGGCTCCACCTTCTTTGAAACGGAAATCTTTATTCATTCATTCATTTTCCTTCAGCTTAGTTAATTTATTTATCAGGAGTTGCCACAGTGGAATGAACCCCCAAGTATTCTGGTATTTGTTTTATGCAGCAAATCCAGCTGCGACCCAGTGCTGGGAAACACTAATACACACTCATTCACAGACACACACTATGGCCAATTTTGTTTACCTAATTCACCTATACCGCATGTCTTAAGACTGTGAGGGCAACCAGAGCACCCGGAGGAAACCCATGCTAACGCAGGGAAAACATGCAAACGCCACACAGAAATGCTAACTGGCCCAGCCAGGACTTGAACCAGCGACCTTATTGCTGTGAGGTTACAGTGCTAACCACTGAGCCACCCCAAACGAAAATCTATTATGGTTTAAATCTTTTGTTTGATCAAGTGACTTTGTTGCTGGAACTCTCTACTTTATAGACCTTAAAAAAATAAATCCAAGCAACAAATATCTGTTCAATTGACTTTTTTTTGTAGTCTGGAAAGATATTGTCTGGTTTGGTCATGCAAATTTCAGTAAAAACAACAACAAAAACAGTAATATCTGCAATAACTTCATTTCTGTTATTTATTAATTTCTCTCTTTTTTCAAGAGCTATACAAAATATAGAATTTCAAACTATTAAAACGTCAAAATTATTTACTTTGGTAAATGACAGAATTACATTTTCAACATCAAAAGTCGTCAAGCCATAGATTAAAGTCCCATAACGAGATTCAATAAACAGAAAACCCAAATATTCTATTGTTTTTTTTTTATTAAACGAGAATACCATGTAATTAATGTGACCAATCAAATTCTCTAATAACTGATTCTATAATTTCCTATATTTTTTCCTCTTGATTTTGTGGTAAAAAATGCATTGTGTAGGACCCTTATAACTCTTTCACCCACTTCTCTGTTACACTTTTAAACCGGAAAGTAACAATCCAGAAGATTCAGGCGGCAACAGAACAGCTGAGTGTAATTGTGTTATTTTTGCATGTACCACAAGCCATCTAAAGGCTTTTCAACAATTTAGCCTCCCCTCACATAAACCACACAGAGCGAAGTTTAACAAAGCATTTTACATATTCCGTGTTTACTTTGAACCCAGCCAAATATCTCTTTGTAGTTCAACAAAGCAAAGCGACAATTAAACAATATAGATAGACTGGTATTCTCCTCTGCAATATATTAGAGCATAATATAGCTATAAAAGAAACCAATATGCATTCCTCATGGCCTTGTTGCATAAGTATCCTCAATCTCAAATTATACAAATGCCAACTTAATGCATTGGAATGTTTAAAGCAGGACAGCGAGGGTGGAAAATTATTAATATTGTATGCTTCTGGATTTGATCGATTATATTAGGAGCTGCAAACATTTTTTTTTTGCATTACAATTTTTCTAAAATATTGTTTAAAGGTCCAGTAAAATTAAAATAATGTTTTTTTAGATGTTGGTATCAGTGTGTTAGTTTTAAGGATATTTATAATCTAGTGTGCAACAAATCAGTGACAAAATTCGCATTTAAAAGACATACAATTGATATAAACATCTAAATCTTGCTGTTTGTCTCCCTAAATGGATCAATATTTTTATCATACTTCAGCTTCTCATCAAACCTTGACCAATTGAATGCTCTCTAGTATCTGACATGCCCCGTCCCTTTCAAAACGCTTTACATTTGATGCACTTGAGCTCAACCACTCTCACTGACAGAGCTGTGATAAAACTAAATGCTTTTGGCTGTTTTTTTAAGGAGGAGGGGCTACTGTATGTTCCGCCCTCTCTTCGTGTTTCAGTTGAGATTACGTCAATCATTGAATAAAAGATGCACGTTTCAAAGCAATTCACTGGACCTTTAAATATGCAAATGGGGTGTGTCTTTTGTGAATATTGTGCCAATGTACATACATTTGCATTTATTCAGAACATCTAAGAAAGTCAGGTTTATTTATTTATTATTTTTTAATATATTAGACACAAGGGTTTTCACTGAGGGGATTTTCAACAGTATCTGGATGCAGCCTTGATGATGCAAGCTGAGACTGCATATCTCAGTGACGCAATGTCAGACACAATGCACTCAATGGAGCTAGTGACATCACTGTTAGGGGTAGGGTTAGGTGAGCGCATTAAAAAGCATTGAATGCAGCTCAGATTGCACTGCACCAGGTCTGCATCCAGACCCCTCTCGGAATTTTGGGAATCTCTTTTTATCACTGCAAATGCAAACTCAATGCATTTCAAGTCTGTCATATCAACACTGTGGGTGAAAGGATTACAAAATGAATAATTTTGTCCTGTTTACAGAGTTAATTGATTATATTTAGAGCTGAAATTTTTTTTTTTTTGCATGACACTTTTTCTAAAATCTAGTTTAAATATGTAAATGAGGTCTCACTTAATTAAACGAGCTAATTTGCATGAATTTGCATACAATTATAACATCAAATAAAGTCAGGTTCTTTTTGTGAACCACCAGAAAATAAATGAATTTTCATAACTTTTTGTTGATAAAAATTTTGGATTTTTCAGGCAAATGTCTGAACAAATTCTCTCCAAAAACCTTATGATATGAATAAAACCAGGACTTAATTTGTGCCGGAATCTCTGAAAATCTGATCCGGCAACTCATTTTACCGATCCACCTCCTCACATGCACCAATATTCTTCACTTTCTTTTGCGACTCCCCAACCCTCTTTGTCCGCAACACCCTCCCTATCCCTGCCCGCTCTTCAACTTTCGTCCACGACAGCTAACCCCAGCCACAAAACACCTAACCCCCCCACCCCCCACCTCCCGCTCCTTACTTTTGTCCGTGACACAACCCCCGTCCAAGCTCCAACACCCACAACCCGCCCCCCACCACCCCCACTCCCTGCGACACCTCTCCCTCCTTTGGTAACATGCCGGATCTGTTACCCCGTTCTGTTCCAGGACTTGCAATTTACAAGTTAAGCTCTGAATAAAACTGGGAAATTTTAAATCAGCCAATAAATATATATATAGTAATTAAAACCTATACACAAAACCTGAAAATTAGCCAGCTGACAATATAAAAAAAGTGACCAAAGAAATACACTGTAAAAAATGCTGGGTTCCACACAATTCCTACATGTTGTCCCAACACAAATCGGTTAAGTTAACTTCAAGAGTTCACACTTAGCTGATGATTGATTATAAAGCTTGTTTAGCACGCTGTCCTGAGAGAGAACTCTGAGCTCATAAGATCCTTGAGCCCGGGGCTCCCTCCCGTTTGCAAGGTGAGAGGGAAGTTTGAGCTCAGGTAAATCTCGAGAACTCCCCTGCTGTAGCTAATGAACAGATAGTGATTGCTCTTAAGAGATAACTTCTTACTAGAAGCATGTCTATGGTGCCGATTTGGATTAGTCAATTAACTTAAGTTGCATGTTTTTGGATGGTGGGAGGAAACCGGGGAACCCGGGGGAAACCCATGTGAGCACGGGGAGAATGTGTAAACTCTGCACCAAACGTCAGCTGGCTTGGTAAGGACTAGAACGTTCTTGCTGTGAGGCAACAGTGCTAACCACTGGGCCACCGTGATTCAGCTCATTTTAAACAAGTAGTTTGAACAAGTAGGAAAAAAAACTTTTTTTGAATGTATGCATTATGCATTTGAATGATAACTCTCTCTTTATGAAAGGCGCAAGAAATAGGTGCAAGAGATACAAGTGTTTTTGTCTGTAGTGTCTCGTCTTATTGTAAGGCTGTGTTTGTTCATGTGATGGACACATGATCAATGTAACGAAAGCAATGTCTCCTTGGCTAATCAAACTCCTCTGCTTCATAAAGGAACCCAGTACAGTACAAGAGCGCAGTGTGGTTTTCATCCTGAGGGATCCCAGCAGAAACGGCCTCTAGCCATGCTGGTATTAGCTGCTTTCCAGACTTTAGCTTCAGTCTCTACTGTACGGCTGCTCACCATGAGCTGGCTTCTGGTTTCCTTGTAAAATATAATTGAACCTCACATTGACATCACACTTTCCTCCCCACAAACCACCCATGCTAGAGAGAAAAAAACTAGTTGAAAGACACAGATAAAAAGAAAAAGAAGCCATGAGAACCAGAAAGGAATCTGGGAATCTTCCAGACCTCAGTCTTACATTGATCACAACTACAAGACTGCTAGTTTCAGGCCTAGTCAAAAACAACAATGCAACTTGCAGCAATCTGACCTTATAAAATCAGGGATTGTGACCACATGATGTTAGTGGTTCCACAGTAACCGATTTCCATAGAGATTTGTCTCATAAATTGTCAAACACAGTTTTTGAGCTTAAACTCCACAAATGTCCACATTACTGTAGCTGTTCAATTATTATGATATTGTATAGAGTTATTTGTAACATTACACTGAGAATAACAACAAACCTGAAAGCTGCACAGTATTTAAGTCAAGTCATAATTCTTTAGCATTTATACCAAGAGTTTTCAATCATTTAGATCTATTTAAATCATTAAAGTGGTTGTCGCCACACACCTCTGAAAATAATCAATTTTATGCGAGAGCCCTCCATCCTGAAATGTAGAGGCATCTACGATTAAAAGACCCCCTTTGCAATAAAAGTTTTGAAAAGTTCTTTCAAGTGAGGTTTAACAGTAAAATAATAATAAAAATTACAAACAGCTAAAGTCTATCATATTTAAATGATTAATAATACAAATTCAATTGGTTCAATGGTCCAAGTCACTGTTGGTTAATAATTAACTAGTAATTATCTTACTAGTGATTATCTTTACTAGTTAAGCATTTAAGTTGCTCATTAAACTGAATATTGTAAAAAATATATAATATATATATATATATATATATATATATATATATATATATATATATATATATATATATATATATATATATATATATATATATAGAGAGAGAGAGAGAGAGAGAGAGAGAGAGAGAGAGAGAGAGAGAGAGAGAGAGAGAGAGAGAGAGAGAAAGAGAGGAAAATATTATGTATGTACTGTAATCATAGTAAAAAGACAGCAAATTAAAATTTCACAGAAGGACTAATAATTTTGTCTTCAACTGTATTTTATGTAAAAGAGCTAAATGATACTGTGTAAATATTATTATAAATGGGTCTAACTCTAAATGATAAATTAACATATATACAAATTTTTACTCATAGGAATGCGTTTTTGTTAACTCTTCTGATGTATACAACACATTTTTTTTTTCAAAGCAGCATCAGTTTTAAACAGAAAAGCAATGGAATGATTACAAAAAAAGCAATAGTTCAACTATTTAGCTCATTTAGCTGTTGAATTCATTAATTATAAAACAAGTGTAGGTACAGTTCAGTGATGTCAAAGCAATGTGATTATTTAATTAACTTTATATTTTAATAATTTCTAGTTGCCACAACGTATTTTTTTAGTTATCCCAACTTAATTTTTATATTGCATGTCGTTACTCCAACTTAATTTTTGTTGTTCTTGAAACTTTTTTTTTATAATCATTGTTCATTAAACGATAAGTTGTTAGGTCATGTTATATAATCCATTAATAATCACATTAGTTTTTTGTGTAAGTAAACATTAACAAAGATAAAGTAATGCTTAACGGATGCTTGTTAATTGATAATTGTTCATTGTTTATTTGTTTGTACTAATCCAATGACTAATGTTAACTAATAACTAGGCCCAGTAAAGGCCAGTGTAAATTTATATTTATTCAGTTTTTTTAAATAATTTCAGTAATATTGTTGTCTAATAGGAAAGTGTTCATTTGATTTATTTACAATACAGTTTGTAAAGTGATATTTTCTGTCTTTTAGTTCATATATTATATCTGAGACTTGCTTTGTTACCAAATAAGTGGATCTAATTGAATTTGCATTGTAAACATTAAAAGTTAAAATTTTTATTTTTATTTAATGTATTAAGATTTTTGTTATGATACTCCCAAAATAATTTCGCATAAATCTGCAGATTTTTTACAAAATTATCCGCAGAAATAGCAAAAAATGTCCGCAGATTCTGTCTGGCCCTATTAATAACACCAAATGTTGAGTAAAGTCTTGTAAACCCTGTAAATTGTAAAGTGTTACCATTATTTTTCTGATTAATGTTGTTGGTCACTCTTTATTTCTGTCTGTAGATTCTTATAAATACTGAACCAATAAAAAGTGTTTCAAACTGTTAGCAAACCATGATAGCTACAACTATCATCTTAGCTTGTTTGCATTTCAAGGGTAAAAAACAGTCTGAATAAGTACAGTGTTTCATTACTTAAGGAACACTATAAACTCTTAAAACTGAAGGGTATATTGGCATTGATGGCTCCATAAAGAACGTTTAACATTTATGGAACCTTTTTATGCCAAAAAAAGTACTTTATAGTGCAAAAAGGTTCCTTAAATGATTAAAATGCTCCTCACACTATAATTTTTTTTCCTCTATGGCACCTTTATTTTTAAAAGTGTATCTGTAAATTGTAATCTTTTATAAATTTAAGGAGTGGAAAGAGTGTCCTAGTCTTGAATTTCTAGTCATAGCCAGGAAATAGCCTTCGCATAGCACTTCATCTTTTAAAACATGAGATTTGGGCCAAACGTGTTTAAGGACAGGAAAAAATGAGCGCCCACATAAACTTTATAACCTGTAAGTTCATGCAAAAGTACTGCTATGCACTTCTCAGTTGTCTCGGATCTGGCCATTCTAATAACTGACAAAACACATACAGTATATCCACCTTTTGCTGGTCAATGCCCTTTTAGCTCCATCTGAGATTGATTGTCAAAAAAACATTAACGAGATAGTTCACACATAAATGAAAATTTCCTCACTATTTACTCACACTTAAGTGGTTCTAAACTTTTATCTACTCCCTTCTTCTGTCGAACACAAATCTAAATATTCTGAATAATGTTGGAAAAAGCCGCCATTGACATTACATAATAAATACAATTCAACATTCTTCAAAATATCTTCTTGTTTTATTCAACAGAAGAATGAAACAGGTGGGTCAATTATAACATAATTTAGATTTTTGTGTGAACTATCCTTTCAAGATAAAAAAAAATGCACCTAATGCACATTTACTTATGAATAATTTTTATATGCAGAAAAAGTACATTGCAATCTTATTCTGACCAAAGTTATTCCAATTGCATTGGACTTCAAATTAAAAGAGCAAACTTTCAAATAGTACATTTTCATGATTGTTTATTAACCCTTGTGTACTGTTCAAATCGACTACCCGTTCGTTATGTTCGTGGTTTTTTTTTGCCCCATTGACTTCCATTGTAATGACATTTTTTGATTGCAAAGCCTTGACACCAATAATCATGCATTCTTGATTGTTGGTGTTTTTCCCTGTTGGGAAGAGGTAAAACTTTTAATTTTTACTGTTTATTAAGCATTGCAGCATTAATTAAATATAGGGCTGTGCAGAAAAAGTTTCTAACTTTTATATAAAGTTCTATGGAGTAAAACAGCAGATTGTAGTGTGCATGCATAAATATACTTACTATGTTTACTATGGTCTAAGAGCTGAGCTGCTTATTTTTTTATTTTCCCATACATATCATATATACAAGGTAAGTGTGCAAAGGTCTCTCTCACATGCCCACATACCCACACTATACTTCATATAACCATATAATTTTAATCCAGAAACTAAGCTTTTTTTGCACTGCAACTGATGATCAGCAGTAAAAATCGGTCATTTTACTTCTTCCCAGCAGGGAAAACCAGCAATAATCAAGAATGCATGATTATTTGGTGTCAAGGATTTGCAATCAAAAAAATGGATTATAATGAAAGTCAATGAGGCAAAAACAGCCACCAATATTACAGAGGGGTAGTAAACAGTGTACTGTTGAATTTTTGAATAATATGCAATAATATACAAAATATGTGTCAAAATAAGATTTGTCACAAAACATCAGTCCATTTGCTGAAACAGAGAGAAAGTTGTGGCCATATTAAGACTCAAAATCAGTGGATTAAAACATCCCCAACAGCACATAACTGACATAGACTGACTCCTGTGATGCTCCAAGGACAGACGAGTCTTCGCTGAGGTCCACCTTCCTGCGCCTAGACTGCAGCTCTGCACAAGACATTTGGCCATAGGAGAAATGGTGGTGCCCAACTGAGCCAGGCTCTCTCGAGGTTTTTAAATCTTCACTTTCGCAAATTGGTGAAGTTTTTTTCCTCGCCGCTGTCGCCACTGGCTTGCATGGTTTGGGATCTGTAGAGCTGCGCATCGATGGAATTGCTCTTCAGTGCTTGGACTCTCAGTAGTGATTATTAACCCACACTGAACTGAGCTAAACTGAACTGAACTTAATCTCTGAAAACTGAACTGACACGGTTTCAATTCATTATAATCTTCGATGTGAAGCTGCTTTGACACAATCTACATTGTATAAGCGCTATACAAATAAAGATGAATTGAATTGAACATAAGGGTTAATTAAACACTTGAACATATTTATCAGGTAAATGACAAAAATGACTGATAGATTTATATATTCATTACAGCTTTAGTCATTTAACCTCATATTTAAAAACAAAAAAGCATCTACCTGGGTTTACTTGAGACTGGACAGCTCCTGATAGGTAAAGGAGGATCAGCAGTGGAAAGAGCATCTTCCAAAGCTGCTTCATCTCAGTCGGAGACGGGACGTTCATTCCTGGAGAATGAGACACTCAGTTAGAGAAAACTCATGACTTCATTTCACCACAGACATCCAGGAACTGCTGCTCTAACATGATTTGTCTTCAATGAAACCCGGATAAACTGTACCCGAATAACCCTAAAGCTATTTTCAGCTGTGGTTTGACAAGATAATTCAGTATTTATTTATGATGTTCCAAAGCTGCATGCATAAAATATTTTGAGGATTAAAGTAATTGGTTAATTATAAGTTTTTTGACCCTATTAACCCTTTAACACTGTTCAAAATACTTTATGTTCCAAATAAGTGACTCAATTTGGAAAAGGCCAGCTTTTTAAGCACATGCTAATGCATTTTAGATTTAGCACTCTGACCTTAAACATGAATGCCTTTATTTAAAATACAAAACTAATAATTTCATATTACAGTATATACAAAAATATGCAAGCCTGAAAACTGCATTCAACTGCATAAATTTGATTCTGCCAATACAGAAGAAATGCACAAAGACAAGCTTAACAGGAAAACATCTAGTTATTTCTTTTTTCTACTTTGAGGCGATGGTTTTAATTTGGTCAATAAAGATGCAATAACTGCCTGCAGAGCATAATGGAATTTCCATATATTCATGACGTGAGAACAGAAACAACTGTTGGTAAAACTTCATAAGGCCTTGCGGCTGCAGATGAAAAAGAAAATTATACAAAGTCTCCAAGTTCAAAGAGAAAATACACTCTCTCTGGGTTTACCAAGTACTGACCATCAACAGAGTGTTTTATGAAAGTCTGCTTTGTACACGCAGTAGTCAGCAAACAAACACAATAAATCTAGCTAGCACATCTTAACATTCACATTTATTCAGCTTATAGATGCTTTAGTTAAATTGTGCTATAAAAAAAAAAGATTGTGCAAATTCTTGATTTTTATCTTTGTCTCTCAAAAATCATTCTGAGAAATGACATACAGCATTACATATAAAACGTACATGCAAATATTCATTGCTGAAGTACTGTGTCTTTAAAACAGTACATAAAGACAATATAAAATTAGTGGAATAAAGGAGCATGTAAGAGAGAGATGTACTTATACAGAGAGTAAATATTTTGAATTAATAATTTATTGATTAATTTAATTGATACCTTTTTATTAATTAGATTAGCTATTTATATAGCTAATTTAGCTGTTAAATTAAAATGTAAACATTAAAATGAATCCCACACTGTAAAAAAATCCTGGTTGCCTTAAATTTTTAAGCTGAATCAAATTAAACTTATGAGTCCATTGAACTTACATTATGTTAAATCGACTTAAAACAGAGTGCATAACTTATAAAATTAAGTCAGAGATTAACTCAGTTTAATAAGTTACAATGAACTAAAAACATATGCTGTCAGGACTAACTCATCATATAATTCTTCACAGTGCAGAAAATGGATGACTAAAATACGGAATTTTAGGGAAAAAATAAACAGATTTATAGGGACTTACCTGAAAGAAGTTAGATTAAAATGTATTTCTGTTTACGATAAACATCCATACTTATATTTTGAATACAACAGAACTAATTAACAAATACAAACCTAAACTGAAACACATTTTCATTAAATTGCAATTGTGTGTCTGAAAATATCCCAGTATATTCATTTAAAGTAATTTTTATTTTCATAAGTACTAACTCCCCCTCCACCGCACACCATCCCACAATGATACCTGTAAAAGTTCTCATCAGATTATACATAAATACTTTTGTTTTTTTCTCAGGAATTGTAATTTACTAAGTAGTTTTTAAAAATCTGTATTTTTACTTTCCCTTGAGTACATTTTTAGTGCAGTCTCGGTACTTTTACTCCACTACTTTCCTACAACATGCAGTCACTACTTTATTTTTTCCTGTATATGGGAATCAGAATAATCTGTCCTGTGATTCCTGTCTGCACATAGAAGGTAAATTGCATGATAGTGAACTACCTCAAGGCATGGGTGATTTATAAATCCAGTAAACCGTTTGGAAGCATTAAAAGTGTCCAAGAAGACGTCCAAAATCTTCACACACAATGACCGAGAGACTGTTTAGATGAATGTCACTGATGAGAAGATGACGAATGTGTACTGTATGATGACCGAAATGGCCTTAAACTAAACGCACTACAGAATGTTACGTTTACACACACACACAAATTACATGTAAACACATAAGCTTTTTACAGCGTAATACTTACTCACTTCTCTTGAGTACTTTTAAAAGGGCTAATTTTTACTCATACTTTGACTAATATTTGTAACAGATACATTTACTCTTGCACTACATTTTTGGGCAAATAATGGTACTTTTACTTGAGTATAATTTGGTAAAACTTTATTTTGATGGTCCATTTGAGTATTAGTAGACTGTCTACTTAATATCTGTTGATACTGACATGTAACAATCCTTCAACAGACATTTAACTGACTATAAGAAACTTTGCAAGTACACGTCAACTTACACTAACCCTAACCCTAACCCCAACCTAACAACCTACTTATAATCTACTGAGAATTAGTTGCAATGTATCTTAAATTCAACTAACGGACCATCAAAATAAAGTGTGACCTATAATTTTTCAGTACTCTTTCCACCACTGTGTAAATTCAGTAAACAGGTTGTCACACAGACTAGCTAGCTTTTGTTAGCTTAGCATAACTTCCTATTGCAGCATACAGCTATAATCTAATACTTCTAGCGGCACTGAGTATCTAACTCAATACTATATTCTTGCAATTTGTGAATGTATGATGATTTTTTATATGTAAATAATATGTAAAAAAACAAATTTATTAACTTGTATGTTAATGAAAATAATAAAAGTATTAGGCTACTGGCAAAACATATACAAACACAATGTAAACACAAACACTTCTAGCTACAAGTACATATAGTTGCTTTCCAAAATTACATCTCAGTATAAAACATTGGCCACAAACATGTTTATAACTGTTAGCCTAAATATTAGTCCATTCGGCTGAATGACAGAGACGTCTGAACGTAATGTTATTGCTCTCTTGAGTTTTTGTTCTGCCAAAGTTCTTGCTAAATATGTTTACAGGAATAGAGCATTTGAATTAGCTGATCATTCAAGCCTTTGTTTGTCTACTTGCGTGCAGTATATTTCTTAAAATCACAAGAACAACACTGACCAGGGGAAGTGGACGGCCTGACTGTAGGTCAGACATTACCTCAGAAAGTGTGAGGTGCCAGGATTAATGACCAGTTCAGTCAAAATAGCACTTCCCCTTTAACCTCTTGAGTACTGGATGAATATTACACAACATGCATGTTTTTAATAACTGTTACCAATATAAAAGCTTAAGACACATGATTAGGGGCCTGTTATATTAGCACAGGGGTTTCAAATATGTTATATACCATTGACAAGTTCATTATGTATGGGTTTTTCATGTTAAAGGATTTAATCTGTTGATTATCCCATTTATTACACATGGTCATTCGCCAAAGTTTAGACACACTCAAAATGATCTTTGCTGTTTGTTCAAACTACTGATTTAAAAAGAGCTGAAACAACCCAATTGTTGAGGTTTTTGGGGGGACAATTTAATTGTTTTATGTTCAGTTCAATTAAATTTTTAAAAGCTAATAAGTTAACTTAATTCTTTCATGTTGTCAAAACATAAATTGATTGTGTGGAACCCAGCATCTTTTACAGTGCATATTAAAACTAGTAATGGTCTTGGTAGCACAGTACTTGTCAGCCAAGTAGTTTTTGTCAGTTACGACACATTAGGTCACCCCACTTTGAAGTCAGATGCAATATTTTGAGAATAGCTATGTTTCCATCCACCTATTTTTATGCGCATTTTGGATATGCACAGTAAAAAACGGTTGATGGAAACGCCAAGAAGCGAATAAGTTTTGAAAATGCGCATAAAAAAAATGACCATAAGTTAGGATAAACTTTTTATTCGATAAGAAAAAATTCACAAAAACTTTTTACTGAACAAATTCCAGTATGTGCATTAAAAAAAAAAGTCATGTGATTTTGTCATAAGAGATCATGTGATGATAAAAATGTGTGTGAATGGACAAACCAGCAGGCTGTAAAACATCTGAAATGTTGCTTTGGTCATTCTAAAATGCCTTAACCATTTAAGTATTAGTGTTATTATATTATTAATGACCTCCAGAATTGTCAAGAGTGTCTGTGCTCCACGTCTCACGCCTTCAAACACCACCACATGTTCATTGCTTGTCTGTATTTGTCTTAGGAGGCACAAGTCAATATCAAGTTAATATTTGGTGCCAGTTAATCAGGAAGTGACAATTTTGTTCTCTTTGACTCTACTTGGATGGATTTGCATGCATTTAATGCGATGTTCCTGTTTTGCACATAAATTTAATTCGCACTTTTGGATGGAAACATAGCTATAATTGTTGTTGCTTTCTGGACATTGAACAAGTTGGAAACATTGCCGTCTATGGAGGATGAGAGAGCTCTCAGATTTAATCTAAAATACCTTAATTTACATATCTAATTATATGTTCTCTCTTATATGTGGACTCATGAGTATAGTGGCAATGTAGAGTCAATATATACTTGCAAAATAAAATCAAGTTTTGCAAACAAAAAATAAAATATTGAGCAAAAAAATTAAATAAATGCAAAACTCCAAAAATCGTAAAGGGAAAATTAATTTTTGCGAAATAAAAATTATTTTGATAACAAAAATAAAGAACTGGAAATCGGAAAATTAAGTTTTGACAATTAAAAATTTAATTTGCAAACAAAAGAAAATAACATTATTTTCATTTTTGGGTGAACTAAGTCTTTAAACGGCAGCACAGTGGCGCAGTGGGTAGCACAATCGCCTCACAGCAAGAAGGTCACTGGTTCGAGCCCCGGCTAGGTCAGTTGGCATTTCTATGTGGAGTTTGCATCTTCTCCCCATGTTCGCGGTTGCTCTGGTTTGCCCCACAAATCCAAAAAAACATGTGGTACAGGTGAATTGGGTAAGCTAAATTGTCCGTGTTGTATGTGTGTGAATGAGTGTGTATGGATGTTTCCCAGTGATGGGTTGCAGCTGGAAGAGCATCTGCTGCGTAAAACATATACTGGATTGGCAGTTCATTCCACTGTGGTGACCCCAAATTAGTAAAGGGACTAAGCCAAAAAGAAAATGAATGAATGAAGTCTTTTAAAGCAAATTTAGTTTTAATCCACAGCATCAGTCTTACAAGACTAAGGGTGTTCCATCAAGGCCAATGCTGCGGACTACAGCTAAATTAGCTTTAATTATGATGGAGAAAATGAGAAGTACATTCTGGACTACAAACAAACGCAGGATTAGTCATTGGTTTTGACTATGCATTACTGCCATGACTCTTGGAATGTCTCAACACATGATTCATGATGGCTTATGTAACATGAAAGACAAATCAAAGTACAGAAATGATGCAGTTTGTATGAAACCCATTTGCCTTTCTTTTCCAAAGTTCTTTTCCATACAGTTAGAAAAAATATGGACATTAAATAAGTTGGTTTATGCATTTTTTTGGACTGTTTTGACATTGTGACAGAATAGAAAAAAGTAAATTTGTTTAGTATAACACATGAACAATTTTGCAAAACCACAAAACTGCACATATGTCTTTCTTATCTCACTATTTCCCTAAGCATTTTGAAGGAAACATATATATTAGAGTTGAAACAACAGCATGCACATTTGTCAAACTTATATAAGTTCGCTCTATGGTCTTTAACGCTGGAACAAAGTGACTTTAGGTCTCTGCTGGATGCTTTAAGAAGCCAAGAAAAGTCTTCATCGTCAGCCAAAAAAAACTCTCCTCACAGGACTGGAGTAAGACTGCCCTGTATACGAACATGTGCGATCTGCCTCTTCTGCCTCATTTATGGTGGAGCGTTTCAAAGAGGTTTTAAAAGACCGTCAAAGGCCTCATAGGCTCATCATACAACACATCCTTTGGCAATTCATTACGGTAATAAAGCACACTAATCAGAGGAACTCCCTAAGGATATGATAATGTTTAACATATGACTAGCAGCATTCACTCTTCATCTGTATTGCAGTATAGATCCAAAGTATTGCCACAAATAAAGCCTGGGATGCACCAAGCCAACATCAAAAAACTAACAGCGATGAAAATCGACTCGACTGTGTTGTCAACTCGTGATGGCTGTCTGGTCACATCTCGTCCAAAAGGCTGAGCGTAAAATCCCAAAACCAGCAGCAGCAGACTTAAAAAAAAAAGAAAACCTACAGTATATGTTCTGCATCTGCATGAAAGGATTTTTTTTTCATATTTGCAGGTGGGAGTATTATTATTGTCATTCCATAAAGGTAAACCAGAAGTAGTGTTGCACACATATACAAACTGTAAGCAAAGCCGCGTTTACGGTATGTAACATTTTCACAGTACTTCCAACTCATTACAGTGGGACTCAATTGTGCAAATATGTCTAATAATCTGATAATCCATATTGTTTGTAAATATTTAAGACATGTGACGAAATGACACTCAGGTTCTTTATGTTCCCTCTTGACTTGTTAGTTGCTTAGTTTGTCAGTTCATTTTTTGCTCTTTGTAGCTGAACAGCCAATTAGAGTGCTCTCTTTCACCGACAACCAACACCAATTTTACATGCAGAATTAGGGAAACTCAATGCAAGCCCAATGAGAGGTGACATACTAAACAAACTAGCCAATCAGATGCTCAACGAGAGCCCGGATTTGAGGAGGAATGAATTTCATGGCTTTTCACAAACCGGTAATTTATTAATATTGTCTGAGATGCATTCAATGCCACTGTAAGAAAAAAAAATCTGTAAATAAAAACTAAACTAAAAGAAGAAGAAGAAAAAAAAAATCACAAATCAGAAAGCACTAAACAAAACCAAAATGAATACAAAACCAAGAGCTAGACCAAACAAATTAAAACCACAAAATACAGAAAAAAACTACAATCAAATAAAAACAAAACACAAACCAAATCAGACAAAAACCTCTAAAATCAAACAAAAAGTAAAACAATCAAACAATAGAAGAAACAAAAACAAATCAAAACTAATACAAGCAAGAGAAAATAAATCTAAAATAAAACAAAACAAAAAACACAAAGGAAACAAAAATCTAAAATGAAATAAAACACAAACAGAAAGCAGTAAATAAAACAAAAAATGTATACAAAACCAAGAGCTAGACCAAACAAACCAAAACCACAAAAATACAGAAAAACAAACAATCAAATAAAAACAAAACACAAACCAAATCAGACAAAAAATTCTAAAATCAAACAAAAAGTTAAAAAAGAAAAAACAAAAAAAGAAGAAACAAAAACAAAGCAAAACTAATACAAAAAAGACATCAAAAATAAAACAAAACAGAACTCATTACACAAAACAAAAATGCATACAAAACCAAAACCAAAACCACAAAATACAGAAAAAAACTACAATCATGGAAAAAACAAAACAAAATACAAAACAAATAAAAAAACTGAAAAATCAAACAAAAATTAAACACAAATTAAAACAATCAAACAAAAGATGAAACAAAAACAAAGCAAAACTAATAAAAAATAATAAGGAAACAAAAAGTCTAAAACAAAACTAACCAAACAGAAAGCATTAATCAAAACAAAAAATGTATGTATACATAAGAGAGCTAGACTGAACAAAACTAAAACCACAAAATACAGAAAAAACTAGAACTAAATAAAAAGTCAGACAAAAAGCACACAAAAACACAAATTAAAAAGTAAAAAACAAAAGTAAAAAACAATAACTAAAGTTAAAACAACAAATGTAATAACAAATATAAAGCAAAACTAATAAAAACAAGAAAAATAAATCTAAAACAAAACACCAATCAAACAGAAAGCATAAAACAAAACTAAGAGCTAGATAAAACAAAAATACAGAAAATTAAGAAAAACACAAATCAAATTAGACAAAAACATCAGAAATCAAACAAATATCATATCATATATATGAGCAATATCACACGAGTAGCAGTGGCTGTATATCGGCACTGTTGTGAGGCGTTCGTTGGCACGAGGCCACAGGCCAAGTCTCACCGGTGACGATATACAGTCACATCACACTGCTATGAGTGTGATACTGCATTTATACAACAGTTTGACGGCATAATCATGTATTTAAAAAAGAAAAATCGAGCATGAAGAGTCTAAAAACCCTTTTGAACTACTTTCTTCCGCCATTCATTCACATCTGCAGCTGACGTCAGAACACCAGAAGCTATTATTAATTTACCAACGTCACTTTAGAGATAGTATTTGAATGATTCTCTAGAGTAATGTCTAAGGTGATGACAAAACAGGTGATTTTGCTGACATTTTAATATTATAAGGCTAAACAGCATGAACTGCCATCAGTCTACAGAGATATCTCCCTACAGCATTACAGTCTATTACAGTCTACAGTATTTCTCTGTTGCAATTGACATATCACAATAATTAACCCTAAAATAAAAGCAGCGTACTCACTAGCAGATTGCTGTTGTGTTTGTGATAAGAAAAAATGCTAAACACATGCGGGCATTTCTTCTTTCTGCCAACACAACAAACATTCCTGATATGTGAGTCCCATCTCACATTCAATACACCACAATTATATGGTATAAATACAGCACTACAACATACAAAAGAGAGAGATTAACTTAGAACGTCACTTACCAGTTTTATAATGATTTGATCAGCTGTAGTTTAAAATTACGCTGGGTTAGTCCTCCTCTAAGGACTTATTATGCGGTCTCTGTCACCATCTTGTGGATAGACAACGTCAACCGTCTACTCAATGACAGGCTAAAGGCTGCCGATGCGCTGTCTCTCAGCAATTATAAATATTTAAAATAGGCACTATCCTTATAAATAAACTGCATATAGATGCATTCTAAACAACTACATTTTTGACTAAAAAAGCCTCAAAAGTACAAAAGTATGTTGTCCAACAGCTGCAATATTTGTCAAACTGTAGACTGTCCTCTGCTTGTTGCTGTATGTGGGCGGATAATACAAGGGTGAAAGGTGAAGAGGGTGGTTGAGTGCTGTTCCTAGCAGAATATCGCACAGCTATCAGCCAATCAGATTCTAGAACCAGACAGAATTTTTGTGTATATATGTATATACATATACAGTATATACTTGAAGTCAGAATTATTCGCCCCCTTTAAATTTTTTTTCTTTTTCAAATATTTCCCAAATGATGTTTAACAGATCAAGGAAATTTTCACAGTATGTCTGATAATATTTTTTCTATAGGTGGGCATAGATTAATTTGTTAAATCTAGATTAATCTAGATTAATTTCGAAATTAATCTAGATTAATCTAGATTAAAATGGCTCATTTGAATTCTGCCGAAGGTATTCAGAATATGTGTGTTACCCAAATAATAAGTCTTTGAGAACAGGTTTCTCAAGCCGGGTGTCGCATTAGACCAGGGTCTCATCTCCAAAATGTTTCCAAAATGCATCACAAACTGCTTGAGAAACTGTTTTACTATGATAATTGGTGATGAAAATAAATGATGTTCAATAATATGTACTTGTATTTACTAACTGTTTATTCAGTTAAAAATGAATGTTGAACTGTAGGCCTACATAAGCTCCAAACAGCGAATTCTGATGAGCTTAATCTGACTAAAGTCATCACTGAACTAAACAGAAATGGAATTAAAACGTGGAGTATGCAGATATTAGTGGCATTATTGAAGTAAACACCGCGGCCTTTAGGACCTTTCGCCATATTTTCCGACAAGGTCCACACGCGGCTGTCAGAAAGAACTGCACACACACATACACAAACACACACACACATCGTGAAATGCGGAAGTTTTTTTCTTACCATTTGGCATGCGTCATTAAATTCCATAACTCTCTCACCTGTCCTTACTCCGTATTTGCGTCTAATACCCCAGTTTGTCACGAAGGAATAAATGAAAAGTGAAACTGCCAAACTGCAGTTAGAGTCTCTGCTGATTTGATTCAAAAGAGCAGACGGCTCACCAGTCAGGTATACATCCGCGGTAATATATCAAGGTGAAAGCCATCATAGCTTGCGTAAAATAGACCCAGCTCCCAACCCAACTTTGAGAATAGATTAACGGCAATATTTTTTTTTTATCGCGCGATAAGAGTCTCGCATTAACGCAGCACGTTAACGCCGTTAACGGCCCAGCACTAATTTTTTCTTCTGGAGAAAGGCTTATTTGTTTTAATTCGGCTAGAATAAAAGCTTAAGTTAAGCTCTACAAAAAAGTTTAAAAAATTTAAAAACCATTTTAAGGTCAACATTATTAGCCCCTTTAAGCTATATATTTTTCCAATAGTCAACAGAACAAACCATCGTTATACAATAACTTGCCTAATTACCCTACAGGGGGGCTAATAATTCTGGGGGGCTAATAATTCTGACTTCAACCGTATGTATATATATATATGATAAACTGCCATGTCAGAATCATACATAAATTAGGTAAGATTTTTAACATTAATACATGATAAACATTTGAAAGAATTTCTGAAATCAAACAAAAATAAAATCCAAACCAAAACAAGTAACAACAAGAAAAATATCTAAAAATAAAAACAATAAAAACAAAACACAAAATAAAAACAGACAAAAAGTATCTGTTTAACAATCAATGAAAAACCGTGCAGTGCTTTTGCAAGGTTTAAGAGCTCAGTAAGTGTTTTTGTAATGAGAAACACCTCAGCTCTTCCATTTTTAAAGTGGTCCTTATAAATGTGCTCTGTCTGTTTGGATAACATGTGTGACTCTGCAAACCTCTGTGTGAACCCTCAGTCAGAGAGGACACCACACACAGGAAAGAACAGTCCTGACCTGAGTTACAGGACCCTCAATCACTCGCTGCACTGCATACCGGGGTTACAGCGCAGTGGGGAGACCGTATTCTTCACTCAGGGCTTTACTGCCAGCATTTACCACAGTCACATTCCCTAGATCTAAACCCTTTTAACACTTCGTTAACTGTCAATCCCACACACATCTTTATCAGATCCACTGTATATCATATTGCTGTATGCGTTTATTATTAAACTGTGATGTTTAATTGTATGCTGTAAAACAAATAGCAGCAGAAGGTGCCATTGTTGGGTAAATTTAGAGAGCAGTGAATGGGAGAGTACAACAAATATTTTTTTTACAACCCTATTTGCTGAAATATTAAAAGAAAAATGCCACAATAGTGTTATCAAAGGAAAAAAATAGTGTGAGACTGATGACGGCAGCCAGAGGAGAGAATAATGTCAAATTTACTCTCAGCCCCATAGATGCTGCATTAGAAACACCTCGCATAAGCAGTAATTAGTTTTTTTTGTAATTTGATGTAAAGTATATAATACATTCATACAGTACATATAAATGTTTATACGTTTGTTTTAAAAATCAAAATACTAAAAATTTTCAAAGATTTAAGCTTATGATGACTGTTAAATATGTCATAACATTCTTGTAAAAGGTCCATTAACAGTTTGCGCATGTTGTGTTTTCCTTTTATTTATGGTTGTGAATTGCATCATGGAACCTTGATCTCTGCTCTATTGACTTTTGATGTTGAAAATTCAACTCTTAGTACTTTGAAATAATATAATGTATGAGAAATAGTAGAGATAAATAAGTCTGTAACAGAAAATTTACTGGCAGTTTATTACAAAGTTTTTGTAGCGTAATAAACAACGCCATCCCAGACAATATATCACTTTAAACTAATAAACATTTAAATAAAAGTCACCTTTTCCAACTTTTAAACGTTAAAAGTTGTTGGAAAAAAGATAAAGGTCCCATAATGTAATTCAAAAGCATATATAAACAGGAAAAAATAAAACCATGAATCACAAAATACGAAAAAATGTATAATTTATGGATATTTTTACAGTGTGTTTGAGACTAATTGGTGGTAAATTACAAGTTCTGAATCAAATTGTAATAAAAAAAAAATGCTGCACAGTTTTTTAGATTTTTTACAAACAGTTACAAAGAGGTAGCAAATACATGAAATTAAATGTGAAATGTTAAAGTGTAAAAAAACTGTAACATAATAATCTTTGTTGCATTTATAACTGAACTGAAATATTTCACTGTAGTAAGCTGGTACATTAAGTATGACAATAAACTGTCATTGTCATCCAAAATACAGCATTTAAATATGTAGTAAATATAACAGTATAAAAAAAAGTTATACTTACAAATTCTCTTTATGTCATATATTGATTAAACTGGATAAAATAATGATACTATAAAATATATGTATTGGATTTTTTCAGTATAATAAATAAATAAATAAAGTGTATATATAAAAATGTACATCTACATGTTTTCGGTTATAAAAACATCTGACAAACAATTTATTTTACAGAAATGTAATATTTAATTGATTTAATTGCATTTTGAATGGGGTCCCCACAGTGGAATGAACCACAAATTTATCCAGCATATGTTTTACGCACCGGATGTCCTTCCAGCTGCAACCCATACACACTCAATCACACACATACACTACAGTCAATTTAGCCTACCCAATTCACCTAACCCAATTCACCTACAGCAAGTCTTTGGGGGAAACCAGAGCACCCGAAGGAAACCCACGTGAACATGGGGAGAACATGCAAACTCAACACAAAAATGGCAACAGACCCAGCTGGGACTTGAACCAGCGACCTTCTTGCTGTGAGGCGACAGTGCTAACCACCGTGTGGCCCCGGGATAAAATAATAATATTATAAAACATATTCATTGGATTTTTCCCTAATACATATATAAATAACTAAATAAATAAAATGAAAAAATAAGAATCCAAATATACATCTACATTTGTTTTCAGACATAAAACCATCTGACTAACAATTTATTTTAGAGAAATGTAATATTTGATTGATTTAATGACATTTTTTATTAAAAATATTTGACATTAAAGAAATAATTCCATTGGTTTTTATTTATTTTATTTTATTATTATTTTTATTATTATTAATTAATTATATTATTATTTAGTTTTTATCTGACTAACAAGTATTTTACCAATATGTAATATATTTAAACATATATTAGAAATGTAACTTTAATATTTAGAATAATAATTCATTAATTATTAATTTATTAAAAATGTATTTAAGCACCACAAATTTGTATTTAACACATTTCACAACAATTTAATAATCGTTAATTTTTTAAAAATATTTAAATGTTTTTATAACATTTTCAATTAAACATATTAGAATAGAGGAAATATTGTTTCGTTTTAAATTTTACAATTAGCCTACTATTCATTTTATTCACCAGTAGTGGTGGAAAAAGTACTGAAAAATCATACTCAAGTAAAACTACCAATACTTGCTCAAAAACATAGAGAGTAGAGTAAAAGTATCTGTTGTGAATATTACTTAAAGAATGAGTAAAAAGTAACCCCTTTAAAATCACTCAAAAGTAGTAAGTAGTGTTACGCTGTGAAAGTCTGATGCGTTTACATGCAATTTGTGCAGGGATGTGTAAACGTAACATTCTGTAGCGCATTTAGTTATTAAGGCGTTTGACGATTTCAGTCACTATACAGTAGGCATCAGTCATCTTCTAATCAATGACGTGCATCTAAACAGTCTCTCGGTCATTGATTGTAAAGATTTTGGACATCTTGGACACTTTCAATGCTTCCAAGCAGTTTGCTGCATTTATAAAGTGCACATGTCTTGAAGTTGTTTAGTATGATATGATTTAGTTTCTATGTGCGATGTGATTAGACAAGAATCACAGGACTGGTTACTCTAATTTAGCAAATTCCCATAGACAAGAAAAATAAAGTAGTGACTGCAGATTGAAGTAGTGGAGTAAAAGTACTGATACAGCACTAAAAATGTACTCAAGGGAAAGTACACATTTTTTTACACTACTTAGTAAATAACAATTCATGAAAAAAATGTACTCAATTACAGTAATTTGAGTATTTGTAATTTGTTACTTTACACCACTGTTCACCAGTAACCTTTAACAACAACTAAATAAATTATACACAAGTTATATTTCACTTACTCAAAAAATAGTCAGTATATAGTTCACTCTTTTAGACACATTAAGCATTCACTGAAAATCCTATCATTTTTCATTTTCTTTTCGCCAGTGATTTATTATTTTGTTTGGAGTTCATTACTCTTATTTTTTTTTTCAAAATGTCCTCTACTACTTCTGCCCTGCACAGAAACATGCGGTGACTTACAGCCTCCTCATTTTATGGGCTTCATGCTAAAACACACTTCAGGCAGAGTGTGAACAGAGCAGATGATCTCAGCCGCAGTGAGACTGAAGCAAACATATGGAAATACTGGAGTGCTGCTTCTAAAACCCTCATATGTGCTCCACACACACACATTCACTGCATAACATACAATTAAAGGGCCAGTGCTGTCTGAAACTGGCAGCAGCCCAAAGAGGCCATTCCTCGTGTCACGTTTCATGCGCTTCACACTGACTGATTCTGCAAAGAGCCAGATGAGAATAATTGAAGGAGACGTGGCCAGTAATAGGAGATTCGTCTCTAAACGCAGTCGTGTGTTTTGTGTGCTGCATTATAAAGCTGTCAGTGTCATGATTCAATCACTTGAGGCAACAGAGTGACCAAATATTTCACAATATACATATTTTTTAAAACCGAGACGGGTTTAAAACAGTATTTTCATGCAAGTCAAATTTGAGATTTTGGCTTTATTATAGTGTTTTTGTTTCTTCCTAATAAAGAAAATCTCCAAAATACAATTACTTTTAATACACTGTATCATTTTGTGCCACTCGATTTCAATTAAAATTCATATTTTTAAATGCTGGCTTTTTCAAATGGGTTTTTCTTCAGCACTGAGCCAAAAATCTTAACTTCAGAGGCACTTACAACAAACTTTAAAATTGTATTCATGTCTGTATTTTGAAGGTTTTGCTTAGGGATTTGTTCATACATAATATGCCTGATTATTAACATTTTATTCTACAAAAAAAAAACTGTTGGCTGTTCACAGTACTTTCAGTATTATGAAATGATACAAATATATAGCCAAAATCCCCTTTTTGCTCGAATGTATCAAGTTTGTTGTTCAAGTTTGAACCTGACTTCATCCAGTTTTCAGATTTTTGTGCTAAAAATGAATTCAAATTAGCATACATTTAATCAAGTCATGCCTTTTTTGAATATTTAAACATCTCAGATCACATTTAATGTAACAAATGTTTGCTATTTTTAATGTAATCTGTCAACAAACACAGTAACAACATTAGTTATCATTTATCCCATTCACCGGCAGTGTCTTGCCTTAAGGCGTAAGTTTACTTTGGTAATATTAACAACCTTTGTTTAAAATAAAGTGTTAGTAAATGTTAAAATTACAATTAACCACGATTAAAAATGCTTCAGAAGTCTTACGTTAACTAATGTAAACAAACAAAAGCTTATTATAAAATGTAAACCAACATATTTTAAATAAATTCTGTTCTTTTAAACTGTTCATTCATTTTCCTTCGACTTAGTCTTTATTTCATAGGTCACCCCAGCGGAATGAACTGCCAACTATTCCAGCATATGTTTTACACAGCGGATTCCCTTTTTCAGCCTCAACTTAATACTGGGAAACACCCATAGACATACATTCACACACACACTCATACACTACGGCCAATTTAGTTAATCCAATTCACCTATACCACATGTTTTTGGACTGTGGGGGAAACCAGAGCATCTGGAGGAAATCCATGTGAACACGGGGAGAACATGCAAACTCCACACAGAAATGCCAACTGGCCCAGCCGGGACTCGACTCAGCGACCTTCTTGCTGTGAGGCGATTGTGCTAACCACTGAGTTACGGTGCCACTTTGTTTTAAACTGTTCTAAATCTAAAAATTATGTTTTACAAATATTTTATCACTGTAAAAATAAAATCTGTTCTTTTAAACTATTCATTTAAGAATACAAAAATATGAATCTATTTTTCTTATTACAGTAAAAATAAACATTTCTAAAACATTTTTAATAGACACTGTTCTTTTAGTCCGTTTTTTTCATCTAAGAAAACATAAAAACAATAAATAAATCAATGCTGCTATCACAAAAATGGGAGAACAAACATTTTCATTAAATCGTCTCTTCAAATCAGCACATCAGAAAGACTGCTTTGCTCAAAGGAATTAATTACATTTTATATATATATATATATATATATACAGTAAATATATATATATACAGTGTATATATATATATATACTGCGTGGCGACGCAGTGGCGCAGTAGGTAGTGGTGCTTTCACCTCACAGCAAGAAGGTCGCTGGTTCGAGCCTCAGCTGGGTTTCTGGGTTTCAGTTGGCGTTTCTGTGTGGAGTTTGCATGTTCTCCCTGCGTTCGCGTGGGTTTCCTCCGGGTGCTCCGGTTTCCCCCACAGTCCAAAGACATGCGGTACAGGTGAATTGGGTAAGCTAAATTGTCCATAGTGTATGAGTGTGAATGAGTGTGTATGGATGTTTCCCAGAGATGGGTTGCAGCTGGAAGGGCATGCTGCTGTGTGAAACATGTGCTGGATAAGTTGTCGGTTCATTCCGCTGTGGCGACCCCGGATTAATAAAGGGACTAAGCCGAAAATAAAATAAATGAATGAATATATATATATATATATATATATATATATATATATATATATATATATATATATATATATATATATATATATATATATATATATATATATATATATACACAGTTGCAATCAGAATTATTTAACCCCCTGATTTATTAGCCCCCCTGTTTATTTTTTTCCCCAATTTCTGTTTAACGGAGAGAATTTTTTTTCACCACATTTCTAAACATAATAGTTTTAATAACTCATCTCTAATAACTGATTTATGTTATCTTTGCCATGATGACAGTAAATAATATTTTACTTGATATTTTTCAAGACACTTCTATACAGCTTAAAGTGGCAATTAAAGGCTTAACTAGGTTAATTAGTTTAACTAGGCAGGTTAGGGTAATTAGGCATTTATTGAAAAAATATATAGCTTAAAGGGGCTAATAATTTTGTCCTTAAAATGGGTTTAAAAAAATTAAAAAGAGCTTTTATTCTAGCCAAAATAAAACAAATAAGACTTTCTTCAGAAGAAAAAATATTATCAGACATACTGAGAAAATTTCCTTGTTCTGTTAAACATCATTTAGGAAATATTTAAAAAAGAATAAAAAATTCAAAGGGGGTTTAATAATTCTGATTGCAACTGTATATATATATATATATATATATATATATATATATATATATATATATATATATATATATATATATATATATATATATATATATATATATATATATATATATATATATATATATATATATATATATAAAGAAGATCTTTTAAAATATTTTTATCATATTGTTTATTGTTTAACAGTATTACAATTTTAAAATAGATCTTAATATGTTTTAAAATGTAATTTAGTCCTGAATTTGTATTCGTGTCATCAGAATGACACAATCTTTTTTAACACTTTTGAGTGGTAGTTTAGTGTGATATATTAGAGATAAATAAAGAAATAGATAGACAGACAGACAGACAGACAGATAAATAAATAAATAAATAAATAAATAAATAAATAAATAAATAAATAAATAAATGTTAAAATCATAGCAGATACTATTCTGAATCTCCTTTCCAGTGCATCTGCCTTACCAATACAGAAGATCAATCATGATTTCTATTCTATTATTAGGCTTAATTTGGGGAATATTCAATGCATGCATTTGAACAAAGGAGAAAAATCCCCCTCGCACATTTCTTTTTTTTTTTGTTTTGTTTTTTTTTAATTGCGTACCAGCTGACATTATCATGTCTGTCACTCACTTAATAAAAATAAATCTTGAGAACCTAGAACAATGAGATAAAGCCTTTAAAAATGCAGATAGAATGATCCATACTGTCGATCCAGTTTTTGTCTTTTATGAGAAATGATACATTCAAGTAATATTACACCAGAGTGCTATCTTCCTGATTATCAGAATCTGTGCGTGATCACAAAAGTGACTTTTTACAACAGTTTGGCAAACAAAATAAGTTGGTAATGAGTGAGGTGCTATTAGTGTTCATTGAATGCAGGTCACCCGGGTATTTTTCACCTGATGTTTTTCATATAATTCAGACTTTGGTTTGCTGTGTTTTGGTGCATAGAGAAGTAATCTATTTCAGACAGAGTGAGTTCATCACTTACTTACACACACACAAAACAACAAAACAAACAATATAAAAACCCACAAAAAAAAATAAAAAAATCAATGGCAGCTTTTTTTTTTTTTTAGTTTTTCTGAGAATGCAAGCGAGGGACTCAGTGTGTCTGAAATAGATTTCTGCTCTTTATTTCTGAGAATGTAGTTTCTAAATGAATTAGCCATTTAAACTGTCATTACTGGGGAAAAAAGCAAAAAAAATAATTTTTAATTTGTGTATTTAAGGAACACTAAAGTTCAGTGCTTCAGACTTTGATGTTGACAATTACGAGTTGTTTTGATTGTATTCTGTTGACAACAATTACTTAGAATAACTTACAATCTACAACTTCAGCTAACTCTCAGAGTATTAGTACAGAATTTATATATTTAAGTTAGGGTTAGTAGCTTGAACTGACATTCATTTGAACTCATACAGTCAGTAGAATGTGTCAAATATCACAGTAAATTCTTAGAAGTTAAATTATTCTTGAAATAAGTTTACATCATTCATTTTTTAAAATGAAAAATCTATATTTTAACAAACAGATTAATTACTAAATAAATAAATAAATAGCTTTTTAATACACAAATTGTACAAAGCACATCTACACTGTAAAAAATCATATGACAAAAAAATCATGATAATTGGTTTTGCTACTTAGTCTTATTTAAATAAGTTAGATAGATAGATAGATAGATAGATAGATAGATAGATAGATAGATAGATAGATAGATAGATAGATAGATAGATAGATAGATAGATAGATAGATAGATAGATAGATAGATAGATAGATAGATGGATAGATAGATAGATAGATAGATAGATAGATAGATAGATAGATAGATAATTAATTGAATTGTCTTTCATGTAAAAACCATCTTTATTTAAAGATTTTTTTACATTATTGGTGCTAATGTCTGTGCAGCACAAATTCCTACAGATTCCAACAGTTGTACACATATTTTGTCTGACTGAAAAAATATGATTATTCTGACCTGAGCTAACAGACTGAACCAATTCACATCTCTTCTATTTTATCCATGCTGACATTAAACTGACACTGTTTCAATTCACTATAATCTTCTATGTGAAGCTGCTTTGACACAATCTACATTGTATAAGCGCTATACAAATAAAGATGAATTGAATTGAATTGAATAAAGTCATATGCAGCTTGGCATTTCACCGCTTGCACTGAAACAATGGTTTCAACCAACGATCACTGATTTAACTTTCAATCCTTTTTAGAGCATCCATTCCACACAAAGTTACTGGACGTGGATGTGTACATCGCCATGCAGTGTGTCAGTTCCATCCATGATGATGATGGCATGCAGTAAAAACTAAAGTGGACATAAAAGCGATTTTGAAAAGCGAGCGGGACATGACCACCCTGTCCTCAGTGGAAATTACACCCCTGACTGACATTAAGAATAGGGAAAAATTTCATATACAGGAGTTCAACAGAACTTCTGTAGTGAGAAATCACTTATATTTAAATAGATTATCATAAACAGACTCAATAACACTATCACAAAAACGTAATGCCAGAAAATCACCTCTTTTTTCACCCAATAACAGTGTAATAAAAGAGAAACCATCAGTGATTTGGAGGAACTTATTAAACACCTCACAGCACATACTGTAGAGCCAGTGGTGCAGATAGAGTCCGTGGCCCTTTAGAGACCTCTTAATGTAAATACAGTACGATTTACTTGACTCTAGACCCCAATACTGGCTCTTCAGTGCAACCTGACCAATTACACACTACACTACTAAGCCTTCTAGTGGCCTCAGTCAACAAGACTCACATGCAATAGGTGAAAATCACTTTTTAAGCAAAGCGAGGCCTCGAGCAAAGCCTGGTTACCTCATAATCAGCGTGAGGCCCGTATCAGGAAAGAGGAAATGAAAGTCAAAAATAGTGTCAGTGATTTTGCAATGAGGACACAGTGTGCTCTTTCAATTTAAATGCATAGTAAGGCTCACAGAAAGCTATCTCCACAAGCATGCATGTACAGTTCTATTAGGTGGCTTTAACAGGTTAGTGTTTTCTTAATGAGCTGTGAAAACCACAGCACTAAAAAGTAAATAGTACATTTTATGCAAAGCTTTTGTCACATTATTTGATTTTTTTGAAGGTCTATTGACCTTATTCTTACTAGCAAAACTTTAAAATTAAAATTAACAACACAAAAACCAACAAAACAAAATGCAAACAAAACTATGGAAAACAAACAAAACTTTAAAAATAACAAAAAACAAACAAACAAAACAAAAAACAAACAATAAATAAAAAATAACAACACAAAAAAACAACCAAACAAAAAGCAAACAAAACTATGTAAAACAACGCAAAGAAAAAAAGTAAACAAAACAAAAACAAACAAAACTATGCCAATCTTCAATGCGGAAGTGTGCTCGTTTTTGCGATTGTTTTAGAACTTCCGATTTGGTTGCCTTTGGGAGAAATTACTAGGAATAATAAACAGCAGAAAATGGTCAAACTACTTGCTCTACAAACAAGTGTTTGCATGATTATACTGACAAAGTAGAGTAATATAATAAGATAATATCAGTTTGCAACATCAAGCAGCAAAACGAGCTGTTTTCAGAGTCTATAGAATGAATAAAAATTGAATGAGACCGGAAGTCTCAAGCCAAAATTATTCCAATGGCTGCGCCCACTCGTATGTGCAGAACAAGGTGAATATGAAGAGTTTGGATGCCAAAACCTCTATATGCCATCTGAAATGTACTCCTAAAATTGAACATTTTTGTCAGCCTCCAATGTTTATGTTTAGTTCTTTCACTTTAAAGGCAATGTAAATAACTTATTTGTCACTTTAAAAGCTAAATTACTGAGCCTACACACAGGAGTCAGAGAAAAATGCTCATTTTAGAAGAAAATATCAGATGGCTTATAGAGGTTTTTGCATCTAAACTCTTCATATAAACTTTTTTCAGGTCAAGAACTCTTTGATGGATTAAAAAAGAGAAAAAGATGCATATACAGTTAAAGTCAGAATTATTAGCCCCCCTTTGAATTTTTTCTTCTTTTTTAAATATTTCCCAAATGATGTTTAACAGAGCAAGGACATTTTCAGGAGTAAGTCTGATATTATTTACTGTCATCATGGCAAAGATAAAATAAATCAGTTATTAGAAATGAGTTATTAAAACTATTATGTTTAGAAATGTGTTGAAAAAATCTTCTCTCCGTTAAACAGAAATTGGAGAAAAAAAATAAACAGGCGGGTAATAATTCAGCGGGGCTAATAATTCTGACTACAACTGTATCTACAGGACAGAGCACTTCAATTAAAAGTTTAACACATGAATAATTTTTTAACAATAAAGTACAATAAAAGTATTTACATTAATAGTCACAATAAAATTAATAGTATCCGTAAAAGCTTTGTTCATAAACAAAATGTTACTCCTAACTGCAACTAGCATATACAGATTATATCAGAAGATCTAATTATTAGTGTCAAAATCTGATTATTTGATAGACTGGCAAGTTAATATATTTTATATTACAGTATATAGTGTGAAATTTACATTATGCTATAAAAACATGTTATTTTAAACAACAATTTATAAAAGAACAGCTTATATACACTGTAAAAGAATGCTGTGTTCCAGACAATCAATATGTTTTGGGACAACATGAAGGAATTAACTTATAAGTGGATTATTAAGTGGATTGAACATAAAACATTTAAGTTCCCCCCCCCCAAAAAAAAAAATCAATAATTGTGTTGTTTCAGTGCAATTTAAATATGTAGTTTGAACAAACAGCAAATATCATTTTGAATGAACTAAATTATAAGCCTCGCTGTGAAAATGTGTATATATTACAGTATAATGCATTAACAATCAGTGATGGGAATAACATAAATAAACAGTGTTACTAACGACGATACTTTATTCAATAACGAGGAATCAAATGAGTTACTGTTTCCTCCGTTACAACGCCGTTGACATTACTGACAATAATATGCACAAGACTATAATTGAGAACACTGAAGCGGTTTTCATGCAAGCAGCGTCTCTCTCAGCCATAGGACCTCTCTTTCTCTGGGGTGGGGGTGAGTTTGGGGCTAAGGCGGGACACATAACCTACCAGCGATGATGATTGGTGTGTTTGTGAACGTGGTGTAACTGAGAACTTGATGATTGGCTTAGATAGAGTATATTTCCATTGTCAAAGGCAGAGTAGTGTGGGTGTTCACACACAAGGACATGCACAGTCAGTCATACACACCAATGACCAGGGGTCAGAATGATGGCAAATCCAACAAGTTCAACAGTAGCTTTTGCAAACTGGAAATAAGCACTACTTTTCCCTTAAAGTTCTAAACCCTCTATTGTGTTTTATTGTGCAACTATAGTAATTAGGGCTGTACAATATACTGTATAGTTTGGGCATCGATATTGCAATGTGTGTTTTCACAATAGTCAGATAGCAGGATTAGATTATTTATTAAATATATAAATATATAAAAGATGAAGATTATTAAACATTATTCTTTTTTTTTTTTTTGTTATTTACAGTATGCAAGGATGCCCATGTTTTTTACATTTGATTGTTTAACTTCTGTACTTGAACCCCAGAAAACCACAAAGCAGTGTTAACTTATTTATTTTTTCTTGTAATTTATGCAGATGCACTATATAGAAAAAGCTTTCTATCATCCCAAACAATCTAAATGAATTAATTATTTCCAAACAGAGCTGTTCAAATCATTTGGTGAAATTATCTTCATATCGCAAAAATATTGCAACAAAACAAAATGTCACAATGTCAGATTTTTCCAATATCGTGCAGCCCTAATAGTATGATGATAATATTTATAATGATATGTTAAATTTGATGATTGTCTCTCACATTGTCCCACAACAACATTAAAATAGTGTAGATTAGTGTACAATGTTTTATAGTCATTTGACAATTTACATTTTTTTTAAAGTAACACAATAGTTACTTTCCCTGGTAACTCAGTTACTATTTGTGAAAAGTAACTATAACTAATAACTCTTTTAAAGAAACATGCCCAGCACTGTTAACAATACACCAAAACAATTTACAGCAAAATCAGGTTTGTTTTTATATGAATGAATGCATATGATGGTGTTTTGGACACAACTCTTTATTTTAATTAGTCTCCTTTTTTTAGAATACAGCAGAAAAGCTAATGATAGTTTCATATAGATTTCAGGACTGATAACTAAAATGATCTAAAATACATAAATATTAGCACACATAACTGTCAAAATGTCGATATGTCTTTAAAAACTGGTATGATTATATTATAGCAACTATTAACAATAATTCACAATAAAAATGTACCAGACTTGAATTAAAACACTCCACATGAGCTTTGATTTGGACTACAACACTACCTAACTCTAACTAGTCTCCCATTATAGAAAACAGCAGAGAAGCTAATTATAGCTTCATATAGATGTGAGGCCATAAATTATCTGAAGGCCTCAATTAAATATCAGCACACATCAGTGTCAAAATCTGGTTTCAATTTGTGGTGATGCAAGCGAGAGCTTTCCAAGATCTGGGATCGCACTTAACCAACCAAACAGCCAGAAAATGACAGTGAAGCACTCTTCAAAATCACCTTTCAAGACAACTACAGTACATGCACTCTGGGTTTCGCTTTAGAGCCTCCTTCATTGCTCATGGCAAAGAGTTTAATCACTTATATATATGATGGAATATATATATATTCTATCTATATATATATATATATATATATATATATATATATATATATATATATATATATATATATATATATATATATATATATATATATATATATATATATATATATATATATATATATATATATAAATAAATAAATAAATAAATAAATAAATAAATATATATATATATATATATATAGATAGATAGATACAGTATGTCTGATAATATTGTTTTTCTTCTGAAGAAAGTCTTGTTTGTTTTATTTCGGCTAGAACAAAAGCAGTTTTAAATTTTTTAAAAGCCATTTTAAGGTCAAAATTATTAGCCCCTTTAAGCTAATTTTTTTTTGATAGTCTACAGAACAAACCATCATTATACAATAACTTGCCTAATTACCCTAACCTGCCTAGTTAACCTAATTAACCTAGTTAAGCCTTTAAATTTCACTTTAAGCTGTATAGAAGTGTCTTGAAAAATATCTAGTAAAATATTATTTACTGTCATCATGACAAAGATAAAAGAAATCAGTTATTAGAAATGAGTTATTAAAACTATTATGCTTAGAAATGTGTTGAGGATTAGAGAACTTAAATACTTATGCAGTTAATAATTATTTATTATTAAAGTTTTAGAAAGTGTTTTAAGAGTATCCATATTGATGTATTTGCAGTGGTGTTCAACACTGTAAAAAATTCAGGTTTCCACACAATTAATTTATTGTCCCAAGTTAACTAAACACTTTTAACAAATTTATGTGGATTGAACATAAAGAAATTAAGTTGTCCCATTGGAATATCAAGAATTGTGTTGTTTTAGCTCATTTTAAATAAGTAATTTGAACGAGCAAAAAAAAAAAAAATTTTTAAAAGAAACATTTTCGCAGGTTAATCTGGTCTACGATATTCCTGAGATATCGACTGAAACGTATGCTTATTTATGTATACGTAGTTTGTTTACAATACACAATAATTCACATGGCTCTATTTGTTAACATTAGTTCATTCAGGGTTTTTCCTTTCTTAAAGTTCTGAATTGATCGATTAAACTAACAATAACTTCTGTAAAAAACATTATATATTTCACTATCAATTTTAGTATTTAGTAAACATTAGTAAACTTAGTGTTTACAAATAAGATGCTATTTTTACCCTATAGCACATTAGGTATGGGACAATAACTGGTTTCAAGGTTTACTGTGGTTTAAGTTTTTTATTTCGTTTTTTAGGGCAACAGTATCCCCACCTTAAAAGCTATTGGTCAGGCCATGATTCAGCAAACATCTGAAAAACAAATCACTTATAAACCAACATCCAAGCATTCTATAGAGATGAACAGTGTAGTGACTTTACTTTATATCCAAAGAAAAGAAAAATATCCAAAAATGTAAAGAAATCTGTATTTTTGAAACTAATGAAGACAGCAGAAGTCAATGATTTACTTTAATTATTTAGCCTGACATGTTTACTGCTCCAAAATATTTTATTAAAATAAAATATATTGTGTTCAATGGGAAAAAAAGTTGTTGTTTTTTACCCAGACATTTAAAAATAGAACATATTTTAGAGCAGTAATTACAACACTTTTAAAATTATTATTTATTTATTTTTTTTTTTACCAAGATTATCATACTGTCAGAATCTTACACTAGCCCATGCCTATAGCACATTATAATCCTTTTGCAAATTAGTTTGAAACACCAGTTTCATCTGAACATTTATGTACATACAAAACAAAAATGTAGAGTGCATTGTGTTATTATACCTGTGAATACTCCAAGCATTTCTAAAAGCTAATGATAGCATAACAAACATTCAGAAAAACGGTATGAGAAACAATTTTTAACAACAAATCACAATTAAACACATTGCAATTGAATTAGAACTCTATAAATAAACTTTGTTTTGGGCTTAAACAATTCCCAACTCTCTCGTTAAAACAGCAGAGAAGCTAATTATAGCTTCATATAGATTTAGGGCCCTACGTTATCTAAAGGCCTCAATTTGTGATTGTTTCACTTCTACGAACCTTTTTACACTTCTCCCCCCAGGCATTTTATTATGGTTATACATTTACAGGGCCCTTACTGTTTATGGTTTTTGTAACCAATAAAGCCCCTAACTGTAAATAATTTTATAGAAATATTTTATTTCTTATTTGTACAGTTTAAAAAAAGTCAACAAAGCACATATTGCATATATATATATATATATATATATATATATATATATATATATATATATATATATATATATATATAAAATAGGTGGGCATAGATAATTTTTTAAAATCTAGAATAACACACACACAAACACATACACATCGCGAAATGCGGAAGTTTTTTTTCTTTCTATTTTGCGTACGTTATTAAATTCCATAACACTCTCACAAGTCCTTACTCCTTATTTGCGTCTAATACCCCAGTTTGTCACAGGGCATGAATGAAATGTTCGCGAGTTAAAGTGAATTAGAGTCAGGCATCCTGCTGATTTGATTCAGAAGGGCCCTCTTTTGTCAGACGGCTCACCAGTCAGAAATACATCCGAGCTAATATATGAAGGTGAAAGTCATCATAGCTTGCGTAAAATAGACCCAGCTCCAAACTCAACTTTGAGAATCGATTAACGGCGATATTGTTTTTATCGCACGATAAGAGTCTCGCATTAACGCAGCACGTTAACGTCAATAACGGCCCACCACTAATATATGTGTATAACTTCGTACATGTATGTGTGCATCAGCAATAGTCACACTGCAATATATGCAACGTTCAGTCTGATTTATAGTTGACCAAGTGCCACACAATTTAACTGTTAAATTTGAACATTTATGCACAACAAAAAAAATTGTACTTTCTGCTATGACACCTGTTTTTTCACAACCCCTTTTTTCCAAGTATATATATATATAGCATTGTAATATTCCAACAAGAAACCATCACATCAATACTCTAAACATTTGAGCATATTTTAACGATACATTTGTGACTACAACAGTGTATTTTATCTAAAAAACTGAACATGGCTGAAGTGAATGGATTTTATTCGCCAGGCTGATATTCACACGCCTGTAAATTTAGGTATGAAGAGAACATGTGTTTTTCATTGGAAACCTCTTTCTTTCATTCCTCCCTAAAGCAATGGTCACAGCATTGCAGATATTTTAACTTTCATGGAAATGCATAAATCCAAATCAAATGGCAGTTCCAGTAAAATTAGAGCCAGCTGATAGCAAAAACAGATGCAAGTGCAGCGACACATGTTGAATCATGAGCTTTTGTGATGAACAAATATTTCCGGCTATTCTTCTGAAAACTTTTTAAAAGGTGACTGAAAATATATGGTGCCATTCACTACTAAAAAAGAACAGTTTTTATTTGCATTAATGATTCCATGACGAAACATTTATACTTCTATTGATTTGTTATTATTGCTCAAAAGGGTTTTTGGAAATTAATAAGTAAAATAAGAATAAAATGATAATTTCTGTTCCAAAGTTTGTGGAACCCAAAATGGTTCTTCTGGCATCAACTGCAAAAACTCCACTTTTGTAAGATTTGTTAAGAGTGTGTGTCAGAAAATTTAAATAATCATAGTAATAATAAATGTACTCGTGTCTAACACCTAAATATGTTAGAATTCTTACAGTACTTATAGTGCTATTTTCTGGCATAAAGCTGTATGGTCCAATGTGTCATGAAGTCATTTTCTGGGGCACTGCATCTGTGCACCTGCACGAAACGCACTGGAATGTAACATATACTCTCTCAGGAGCTTTCTGACTTCAATTACACCTAACAACTTCACCAGTGGAAAAATCATTTTCCATTTCCTTTTCTAAAAGCAGTTTATGAAGTGCTGCCTGAATCATACAAGACTCAGAGCAAAGCATTAAGGAAACATATATGTCCAAACAAATAATAAGTGAACATATTAATTTACCAAGATCACTCTCATTTAAACCACAATTGCTATGTGACCTATATAGGCTTGGGTGGTAATACGGTAATATGGTATACCGCAGGATCTAAAAATAGCAACGGTATCAGTTTCAATACCGTTATACCGTCATAAAAACAATGCACTTATATAGGATACAAGGATTACATTTTAAACATAATTTATTCAATGCCTAAAAATGCGTAGGTGTGGTTATCATCACGGGACAGCGTGGAGGAGACAGAGAGAGGTGGGGAAAGATGGCGAGTCGTGCACCAAGTGACCTGGTCTCAAAAAAGAACACAACTTCTGCAGTTTCACAGCATTACAGGTTTCGACCGAACGAGAAGGGAGAGGCGGTAAATACAGACGAGGCAATTTGCAAATTGTGCAACAAAAAGGTGACCGCGAGAGATGAAAATACCTCTAACCTAAGGTCGCATATACAGTATTCAGTTTCTGAATGGTTTAGGCACAAGCCAACAGTCTGAGCCTTACAACATAATCTTTTTATTATGCACGGTAATACCGTATACCAAGGTAAAATAGGGAGGAGGTTTGACGGAATCAAAATTTGGATTCCACCCAAGCCTAGTGACTTATAATATATTATGTTGTCTGCACTAAAATAACTAGACATTGAATGCATATTTAAAGGAAGCAAAGTGCACATATGAACATTGGTAAAACCTAGTTTAAACCTAGTTTAATGGATAAAGCTAAAAAATCATTTCATGAGGCTGCACTGATTCTTAGAGTCTTTTAATATGTTATCAAATGATTCTTATTCTAAATATGACTGACAATGACTTTTGGTTTATAAACTATTATTATAGATACTAAATGACCTTTTACCATCATGGTAGAAATTTCAAAAAAATATTTCAATAAATAATAAACAATTATCTTTTTTTTTTTTTTTGCTAAAATAAAATAATTAAACAATCTAAAAGTACAAGTGAAATACATTTGTGTTTTTGTTTATTGCCTTAATGCTTAAAAACCCTTTTTCGCATTTAACTCCACACATATGGAGTATCTAAACAAGATTACTCACTTCATTTTACATGTAAATGTAAGATTTTAAGTATTTTTTTAAAAATTAAATGTTTTAAAAATATCCCTTGGTAAGTTAAAATTAACTATACATTTATAAATAAATGAAATTATTTACAAATCATATATATATATATATATATATATATATATATATATATATATATATATATATATATATATATATATATATATATATATATATATATATATATATATTTCTGAATTATAATTGTGATTATAATTAACAATATATAATTATATGAACTTAAAATGTAAAAGCAATAATTCCTTCATGACAGATATTTATCCCGTTTAAAGTTTCAATTCACTTAATTTTGATCTATTTAAAAAATAAGCAAATTTTTGAGATAGTTTATCTTGTTTTTAATCATCTTGTTTTATTTAAGTACTTGCAGCCAAATGTAAAGTTGAGATGTTAATGATGTTACTGTCCTTCTGTAAAATTAAAAATGCCATAAGTACAAGAACATGATAAATAAATACAAATTAAGCTTTCCAATGCATCATAATAAAATATTTAAATCCATTACTACAAACATAAATGTATCTAGTATAATAAAAATCAGTTTCTTGGCTACAACTAAAGCTGCTTCTGATACATGAACACTTGTAAGGAGGTATATAAAGTGACCATGTGCAGTTTAGATGAATTATATGTGGAGGTATTGTACAGGTCATGGCTGCATGTGTAATGCAGATATTGTGGTCATGAACCCGTCCTACACAAATCAGGCTGATTTGCACAGCAGGAGGACATATATGGACACCAAACTACTTGGATACTTAAAATCAAGCTGTAAATGTCAAAATAAATTAGCTTTTCTCATAACTAACCATGTAATTTCAAGGTGACTTTTAGAGGATGCCAAGTCAGTCATCACATCAAAGAGTCATCCATCATAAATTAAGTCGAATGGATTTTGTTTGAAAATAAAAACTTAATATTTGAATCCTAACATTCTGCCAGAATATTTAAAGGTAATATGGTGGTTTTCATGATGAAATACGATGATGTAACATATGTTATTCTTACAAAAGTTAATAGAAACATTAAAGCATACACTTTGCTTACATTTAGTACTTTCTGTGAATATGTACATTTTATTTTCACACAGATATCAGAATATATGATGTCTAATTATTAAAAACAGCAATTTACTGTTTTGTATGAAATGTGTGATTTTCAAAATATTTAACGTATTGTGCTCACTGTATACATCCTTCACCTAATTAGCATCAATAATAGCATCCTCATGCTAACTACACAGTTACATCGTTCCTATTAATCCAAATATTGCATAGTTAATTTGGCAATGATTAATTCTGAGTCTGAACTATAGGCTATTAAACGGAGGAACTTTTTAGAGCCATAAAAGAAAAGGAAAATTGTCCTACTGTCAGTCCTGAGGGAAAGCAAGGAAAACTACAGCAATGTATGTTAATTTCCAAACAAAATCAATACCTTTAAGTACACTGATGTGAAATTTAACAAGCTCCGAACTCGTATGACGCTAGTCTGTTAAAAACTCAATTCAGAACAGCTGGCTTGCAAAGGTTGACCGAAATCAAGTCGCTCTGCTATCCGCTATTTTTGTCTGCCATGCAAACAGAAGCTGTCCGATTCAACTTTAACACAAAAGACAGCAATACACACGAAATCACCTCAAAACGATCACAGTCAATCATAAACACGTACTCATAAATCAAACAGAGGACGGTAACCAAAATTTCTTTATATTAACCAACAAACGAAAACAAAGAAAAGCACTGAAATTTGACAGAATGCAAACTTACTGCTTGCGTTGCTTTTTTCAAACCATTTGTCCAGGACTTTCTTAATTCCAAGTTATGAATGGGTAACTAGGACGATAAAAACAAGGCTTTCTCTCTATCCGAAGTTCTCCTTTAGGTCGCACATTCAGGCACTGTAAGCTGATGTAAGACACCGCTGGATGAGGGAAAAGCGGAGAGGGAGGGAGAGAGAGAGAGAAAGAGAGAGAGAGAGAGAGAGAGAGAGAGAGAGAGAGACTGAAAATCTAACATTCTGTGGATTCTTGGAATCTGGAAAAATGCCAAAGTCCCAGAATTCTTCGTGCCATACAGAAGGTTTCAATTAAGTCAGACTCTCGTGACCAGACAGAGATTTTCTTGAATATTCATTTTCTGTTTATTATTTTAACTTATTATCCAGCAGCATTTACAAAGATGCGACATTATAACGAAAGAAAGAGCAGATAGTAAGTTTATTATAATAATAATAAAAAAAAGTTTATTACAAAGTCTTTCTGAACGTTGTGGACGTGCATATGATCCAATATTCCGCTGACATTTATTAGCACTCATTGCTGTAGTGAATAGGGAATTTCTCTTTCCCTTTCCCGTTTTTTTATTTATTCCATTTTTGCATTTACTTTCTCAATAATAAAAACTAATTTTGTACATTTTTGGAACATTACAGTATGTATGTATCAAATTAGTTTTTATTATTAGATCGTATGTACACTACCGGTCAAAAGTTTGGGGTCAGTAGGATTTTTTATGTTTTAAAATAAGCTTATTCTGCTCATCAAGGCTACATTTATTTAATCAAAAATACAGTACAAATTGTAAAATTGTAAAATATCATTGCACTATAAAATACCTGTTCAAAAATAGTTTATCATTTAATTTAATCATTTATTCCAGTGATTTTAAAGATGAATTTTCAGCTTCATTACTCCAGTCTTCAGTCACATGATCCTTCAGAAATCACTCTAATATTAATTAATATTATTATTATTAATATTATTAGTAGTAATCGTAATAAAAGCACTTATGACTGGAGTATTAATTTCATATGAAACTACATACAATAAGAAAGCAGTTATTTAAAATTGTAATAAGTATTTAACAATTTAACAGTTTTTTTTTACATTTAGTAAATGCTGCCTTGATGAACAGGATCATTTTCTTAAAAAAAAAAAAAAAAACCATGAAAAAAAAACCAGACCCCAAACTTTTAACTGGTAGTGTAGGATGTGAGATGATAATATAATTGGTTGTTGGCACTGATAGAGAAAAATAAAAAAATAATTGTTGGTTTACAGCATTTTTGCTGTTTTTCTCCAACATTTAAATTGTAAAATCATGGAATATTTTATATTGACTAAATGAAGACTGTCATCAGTACTAGATTAAAACACAAGTAACATTTTACTCAAAACACGTACATAACGCCAAATCCATGGAGTCAATTATAATTTTCTTTTAAGAGGTGTTTTATTTTTTCCCAAGAGCTGTGTTATGCTGCTATGAAAAAATAAACAAATAAAATAAAGAGACCACTTGAAAATATGTTTTCAGTTTCTCTCATGTACTGGTTTTACTGTGCAGTGTTTGGGGAAAATTTTAAATAAAGGAAATATTGTCATTTACAACTTTTTTGGAGGCAGAAATTGTTCGAAATAACAAATGTTTTAATGCAAAATCCGGATTATTCCACCAAATATTGATTTCTTAACTCTTCTGAAGTTAAAATTATGGTTAAAATATAACACACTGTTGTCCACAAATTAATATAAAAAGTGTCATCTTTTATGTTGACCAGTTTCCTTTTGTTTATTTTAAACTAGAATAGAAAGAAAATGCCATCAGTAGTTTGCAGAAGAAAATAAGAAATATATTTCACCCAAATACTTAAAACTAACTATTAAAACAATAAAAACTAAACATTTTATTGCAGAGAAACCCATTTTTTTCTCTCATATATTTCCAACAATTCCAATAAGTAAAATAATAGTTATTATTTCTTGGCGAATCCTTTAATTTAGTTCGCCTTCCCCTTTAAATCCCTCCTCCGCCTCTATAGAGGAAAATCATTCTGCAAGATAATGAGAAAAGCAGCCTCAACGTTTTTTTTTTCACCATTAGCTCTGGCTAGGGACAGGATATTCAATTAAAATTTATAGATGGAAAACCGATACAGGACTATTGTTATAGGAGAAAATGTGAAAAGAATTCATAACTGATCTGAAGAAACACATTTCTGTGTCTCGTTGGATTACCAATATAAAGTCAACCAGTTTGTCAAAGTTGAAAGGTTAAAGAAAGGCCCCCGTGTTACTCTTCATCATCCACAACCATTCACAAAACATTATTCTGTCTATAGGTTTATGGATCTTCCTCACATGCACAAATGCAAGAGGATACAAAGCCATTCTTCAAAGGTCATGGATCCTATTTCATTTCAAACACTGTAAAAAATGTTGAGTTCCACACAATTCCTTTATGTTGTCAACCCAAACCGATTAAGTTAACTTAATCTTTTTACAAACTTCAGTGGATTGAACATACAGTTGAAATCAGAATTATTAGCCCCCTGTTTATTTTTTTCCCCAATTTCTGTTTAACGAAGAGAATTTTTTCAACACATTTCTAAACATAATAGTTTTAATAACTCATTTCTAATAACGGATTTATTTTATCTTTGCCATGATGACAGTAAATAACATTTTACTGATATTTTTCAAGACACTTCTATACAGCTTAAAGTGACATGTAAAGGCTTAACTAGGTTAATTAGGTTAACTAGGCAGGTTAGGGTAATTAGGCAAGTTATTGTGTAATGATGGTTTGTTCTGTAGACTATCGGAAAAAAAATAGCTAAAAGGGGCTAATAATTTTGACCTCAAAATGGTTTTTAAAAAATTAAAAACTGCTTTTATTCTAGCCAAAATAAAGAAAAGAAGAAAAAATATTATCAGACATATTGTGAAAATTTCCTTGCTCTGGTAAACCTCATTTGGGAAATATTTGAAAAGCAAAAAAAAAAAAAAAAAATTCAAAGGAGGGCGAATAATTCTGAATTGAACTGTATATAAACAATTAAGTTTTCTCTCCAAAAACTTGAAAACTGTATTGTTTCAACATATTTTAAATAAGTAGCTTCCACAAGCAGCAAAAGTATTTTTTTGAGTGAACCATTTGTACATCCTAGACTAAAATTTGATTTAAAACATCCTCAAACTCCACCACTTTAAATTAGTTTATCAGAAATTATTCAACTTAATCTTTGTTAAAAGTAATCTTGGACGTTTGTAATGGGATTGATATTTATAGACCTAAATCAAAGCATAAAACTCTAAAAATTATGCTTGCTGTTTGTTCAAACTACTTATTTAAAATGAGATGGAAAAAAAAATAATTCTAGAGGGTTTTTGGGACAACTTAATTGTTTTATGTTCAATCCAGTAAAATTTGTAAAAACTAATCAGTTAACTCAATTCCTTCATGTTGTCCCAACACAAATCCATTGTGTGGAACCCAGCATTTTTATACAGCGGACAAAAATGTAAGCTTTTGAAAAGTTTCTCTGGATTTACGGGTTTCGTTATATATTTAAAGGGACAGCTCACTTTAAAAAGATCATCACCATTTATGCACACTCAAGGGCTTCTAACCTTTTATACATTTCACAAACACAATACTATTAGAAGCTATTCTGAGGAATGTTGGAAAAAAAGATTTTTTTCAATATAAAATATATATAAATATATAAAAGTTATTTTAACAATTAAATATGAAAAAGAATTTATATCAAAAGTAGGAAAAAAAAATACTATGGAGGTCAATGGTTGTTTTTTTCCAACATCCTTCAGTATGTCTTTCTTTGTGCTCATCAGAAGAAAGAAACTCTCGGAACGTGTTGAGAGTGAGTAAACGACGACAGAATTTTCATTTGGGCGAACTATCCCTTTCAGCTAAACATTTTATTACTTATATTGAAAAAAATATATATATTTTTACTCAAAATCAAATATCTAATAAATCCAGTAAACCTAGAGAAACAGAGATTTTAGTGGTATTTTTAATTTCATCCCATAGCTGTATTTAAGTTTATTTACAGCCCAGATTTAACCATGTTATTAACATAATCAAATATGTTTTAAGCTGTTTTAACAAAGAAAACATTTCTCTAATGAGCTTTTGTTCTGTAATACAATGAAAACCTCTCTGAATTCCTAGAGGACCAAATAAATGGCAGGAGCTGATTTCAATGCCAATTTAAGGCAATGCAAATCCAAGAATTCTGAGAAAAAGTTTTCAGCGTAATCAAACAAGAGGAAACAAACCACACTCAACAGACATTTTGAAATATAACTGTTTACGCTAATCACATGCTTGAATCAAGAAAGTATTTATCTCTCCTTAAAAGTCAATGGGAAAATTGCAGCAATGTGATCATTTCCATTTTCAAAATTATATGCAATGAAGCTCTCTGATTTCCTCCCATCTTGTGCAAATGCAGTTCAAGAAATTCCTAGAAATAGTTACTGGGAAAAGCAATGATTACACAGAAATGAAAGTAAACAACGAGGAATCTTTCATTTTCGTGATAAATTATTTTATACATGGATGTACATTTTTGAACTAACAAATGTGGAGCAGAGGAAAGCTAACCGGAAAAGGGAAATGCTAAAGGCTGCAGAGAGTGTGACAGCAACAGAATCCAACAAATCAGATCCTCTCCCATAAATCCTGTGCTGGAAAGTCTGATGTAAGGCCATACTTTCACTCACTTTCTCTGCTCGAGAAACATACCTGTCAAAAACAGACATGCACAGAGAAGACCAAACATTATCTTGCAGTAGTTTTCTATAATTATGAGAAGGGAAAGATTAAGTAAGAATGCCTAAAGTCTTAATGGTGTCCATTGATGCTATCTACAGTTCATATCACTGAGTTTGATTTGATGCTATGCTGTACATCTATTCATAAATTAAACACCCAAGTACCGGTTGTAGAAAAAAAAAAAGCACTAGACATTGATATAAAAATAAGTTTTCACAAAATAAATAGTTTGATCATAAAACGGTTTGATTGTGTTTAGCCTTCTGGCCCCCTCCTTCCTTCATTTTATTGCACTAGAATTTCATGCTTTCCTTCACCCTGGTAGAAAAATGGAGATGATAAAGAGATCAAGAGTCTTCATTTTTTTTGGTTTCAAGTGCAGTAGCTCCAGCTTCACAGGCCATTCTTCACAAGCTCGTGGACGCCGCTCTCATTGATGATCAGAGTCGGCTGGAAGACTTTTTCATTCACAAGATGCTCCAAACCCTAGGAATCAAAAGAGATATTGGTTATTATCACAGTTAAGAACTAGCACTAAAGGGTGTGCATTTTATTTCTTGTACCTCAACTATTAAGGCTGTGTTCACACTTGTAGATTTGTTATTTTGGTTAATTTAGTCTGGAGAAAATGACACATTCAGTTCTGGTTTGTTCGGTCAGGTTTAAAACACAAGCTACAGATACAAAACTAAATAAATAATGAATTTTAGGGCATATATGACAGTACTTATTAAAAAAATATTTTGCGATGAAGTAAATACTATTCTTAAAAAAAAAAAAAAGTGTAACGTATATGTACAGTAGTCTACAAGTGTCTATATTACATGGTGGCCGAGAGAGCTTAACATGCTGCAATTTAAGAAAACACATGCAATTACAAAAAAACACCAGCAAATTAAGACAAAAAGATCTTCATCCGTTTGACAGGACACATGCTGCAAATCCTCACAATGCATACACACACACACACACACACACACACACACACACACACACACACACACACACACACACACACACACACACACACACACACACACACACACACACACACTCAAAAAAAAAAAAAAAAACACTGCATTTTCACACAACGCAAACTAATTAATAAAACGCGCTGCATTTTCTCACAACACTTGCAAAAACAATGAAACACAACAGAAATGTTTCAAGGGGACCCAAAAACGTGATGGATATAGTTGATCTTTGAAAGGTGAAACCTTTAAAAGGTTTTTGTTTGTTTATTTTAACATCCTGACTCCGTTGTCTTTTGTATTTTATCAGCCCAAGTAAACATAACCTAAACAACCAGGTCTATCATGTTTTAGGGTCCCTTTGAAACATTTCCATTAGGGCTGTGCAATTAATCGAAATGCAATCGCGTTTTGAAACGTTGCAATTAGCTAATTGCAAAAGGCTGCAATATAAATATATATCATTTAATTTCTCCCACCCAGAGCAAATGCATGACTGGTGTCTGTGTGTGTCTTACTAGCCACACTTTCGTTTTGCCCAATCAGAATAGGGCAACAGAACTATCTATGCGGAACGCCCACAATATACAACAAACAAACAAACAAACAAACAAACAAACAAACAAACAAACAAACAAACAAACAAACAAACAGGAAAGCACAGACGAGTGGGATGATGGTGTCTGCTGCTTCAAAAGCATTAATAGTCAAATTAATATCAAAGAAAAACAGCACGTCGGTAATATGGGAATATCTTGGTTTCAAAGTCACAGACAAAGAACGAAAACAGGTAATTTGTAAGAGCTGTCACATAATTGTTGCCAGCACGAGGAAATAAAACAACCAGCACCTAAAAAAGCACCACAGACAGCTATATAAGGAGTGTGATTGAGCTGAAACATAACTAAAAAAAAAAAAAAAAAAAAAAAAAAAAAATCGCAAATCAAATCAAAATATTTGTCAAAAAAAATTGCAATTAGATATTTTCCCCAAATTGCCCAGTCCTGATTTCCATTGTGTTCCATGCTATTTGAAAGTGTTGTGAGAAAATGCAGCGCGTTTTTGTAAACTGTTTGCGTTGTGAGAAAATGCAGCACGTTTTTTTTAAATGTGCTTGCGTGGTGAGGATTTGCAGCATGTGTGCTGTCAAACAGATGAAGATCTTTGAAGATGCTGTTTTTTTTTTTAAATTGCAGCACGTTAAGCTCTCTCGGCCATTCATTTATTCAGACAAAGAATAAAAATAAAGGGTTCATTAGTATTCAGTTCAAACATAAAGCTTTTAGTTTAAAAGTATATTTTACTCAAATTTGTTTGTTTACTATGAGCAAAAATAAAATACAAAAAAACAACCCACTTATCGTTCTGACACTGCGATTTAGAAATTTTCAGTTTTCTAGTTGTGTTTTATCAATAATTTTATTGATAGGTGTTGAAACTTGCTTAGTTTTTACTCAAAATGGCACATTCATATTCACAGAGAAAAAAGTGATCGTTGTTGTGCATTATGTTCCAAGTAATGAGGTCTTTAAGATTTATTATGAGTCCCATTACTTCTGGTGTGTCAATACAAGACATTTACTGTATTTATTATTGAATGCAATAAAAAAACATACTATTTAAAAGCATGGCTTTATTAGGTGCTACACTGCTGAAGTAAAAATAAACAAAAAGAGAGTAAAATGGTTGATTAATACCAGAGTACTGCAAGGAAATTTCAAAGCAGAAGTTCAATAAACCTTTACATATTTAAGCAAATTTGACTACATGCGAAAAGAACTTAAAACCTCACAAAAGAACATCAAGTACATTTTACTAGACATTCAAAACAATGTGAAGTTCATCCAAACCAACTTGACATGAGTTATAAAAAAAGTGTGTAAATGTTTTTGGTTCATTTACATTTATTTGGTCAGTGTTGCTTTAATGCTTAAGTCCAAATCACACCACAGTTTACACTTGTTTGGTGCACGATTGATGTCAGCATTCACAATTATCCAAATAAACCGGGCTAACAGAACAACTGCACCAGAGTTTTAACTCAATCAAAACCAACCAAATGTGAACACATCATAAATTATTCTGGTATTGCATTCAGATGACTCCTACCTCACCACCATAGGACACAAGAGGAGAGATCTCACATTTGATTGGCAGATCTGTTCCATCCTTTAGGCTGTGATAGCAAAACAGGTTAGAATTGTTTATGAACGGCCATTCAGATCAAGCATTAATCATTTAACACACATCATACAATGAAAAGATTTTACACCTTACTTTTAATAGAAATAAAATAAAAATCTTGAAAAGGTTAGATTCACAAAGTATTTTCTTCAATAATCAAAACATACATATGATTCACCCATTAGGAACAGAAGCAGACCACCACAATCATTTTATGAAATGTATCATTTTAAACATTTCACGAACAAAATACAATATTCTGCCACTTTAAGTAAAGGAAAACTTGATTATAAGCACCTAAACCAGATTATTTGTTATATTGATGAGCAGCCTTGTTCACTTCAGCATGCCTGATGCCCATTTCCCAGCATGCACATTATTCTGCCCGTTAGTAGCTGCCTTCTTGGGTCAGAGCCGGTTAAGAAATGCTAGTTTTTTTTTTACCGCTGCTATGTCATGTCTGGGATTGGACACCTTCTTCCCCACTGAGCTCTAACAGACGGGATCTACTAAGAGCGAAGCCCCATCACCATGCACTATATGTACGACAGTAAGAATAGTTACTTCTGGCTGACTTCAGGAGTCACTGTCCCTGCTGGTCCAGCTCTAGAAATGTTACACAGGAAATATTGTGTGGTTACAATTAAACTGAAGGTAAAGGGGAGTGAAAATTAACTCAGGTGGGAATTTAAGCAACAAAGAAAGAGCGCACACACACACTCATGGCTAAAAGAGTTTCAGCCAAAAATGAGAAATCGGTTAGAATGTACTCATCTTCATATTGTTTAAAAAAAAATTTGAGTAGTGAAACACAACGACATAATGACCTGTCTAAAAACAAATATATGAAATGAAAGTATTAAAACAACAAACTAAAATGTAAATTAAAAAACAATAATCTATACATCAGTGACAATATTTAATACATTTTTAGTTTGTGTGTTAAGGAAAAGAAATGACACCATACTGTGTGGGTTTGTAAAAACAAAATGGGGAGAAAATAAAGTCAGATTCATAACTCTTGAGTTTGTCTCACCTGGGTATAGCAGGTATATGGGTCCCGTTCTCATCTACAAAATGTCCTCCAGCATTTAGGATCCAGCGGTGATGCAGAGACATGAGAGCATGACGGGCTGTAGTGGGATTGTCCTTCCCGTCCTGACTGTCTGCATTCTTCAGTGGAGAAAACTCGTCCTCTCTCAGAACTTCATAAACCACAAATTTTCTACCAAACACAGACACTTCTATAAATGACTTTTGTTTTCCAAACAGCAGATTCTAAAACATGAAGAATTTGCAATATTAGTTACCGGAATTACTTTAGCATCATAGAGGTAATTTAGTTTTATTGATAGTTTGAGCTAGTTCTATTCTTTAACTACTTTAAAAGCTCTGGCTAACTTTTATTGATATATCCATTCAGATTAAATAAATATTTGAAATATGAATATTTTTATTCATTTCTCAGTGAATATAGACAATATATCGTCACCTTAGAATTATTAGGTTCTATCTGACATTTGTCAACATACTCACATATTCTTATTAAATGACATCTTATTTACATTATGTGATGTTTTTTTTATTTGTTGTTTACATTAAGACTTTTTTAAAAACAAAAAAGGTTTTATCTACAAAGTCGAACTCTAGCTTGGCTCTATAAGGTTCTTTCTGTAAGCACCAATAACAATCAGCTTTCTTTGTCATTTCACTGGACTGCTCTGTTGACAGCAGGAAAAACCAGAAAGAAACATAATTGATTCTTCTCAAAATTGAAAAGAAACCTGAAACTGAAAAGAAGCATTTTTTGATATTGAGATAAAATGTTACATTTTACATTGTTTCAAAAATAAAATACATTTAATTCATATAATTTATTAAATATAATTCAATATTTAATGAAAAGCATACGTTTCAATAAAGATTACTATATTATTGACATAAATTAACATCTGCACTGGACAAAATATTTAGCACAGCCTTGTATTCTTAATTTGAACAAGAAAAAATATTCATCCTAAAACATTAAATAAATGTTACAGAAAGCAAAAATTTAACTCTCAAAAATCAAGATACTGTTATAACACCATTTTTATTTTTTTTATTAAATTAATGAGCAGACTGATTGTGTTTCTTGAAAAGTAATGCTTCAATTAATGATCAGCCAGATAGAACCTTATAATTCCAAGTGGAAAATGACTTTTTAGAATTAGAAGGTTCTATCTGCATTTGCCCTGTTTATTTTACTTCCAATTGCAAATTTAAAAGAATTTTGATTATTTACATTTAGAGTACATTTAGGGTCTCTGTCATGTTGATGAAAGAGAACTGTTACACAAATATTATTTGCTATATGGAATGCAAAAACTTTGAAGCTCAATATGTCAAAATCATTTAGAACGCAGATAGAACCTTATAATTCCAAGGTGACGATTTGTCATCTATAGTAATAGAAAGACAATACATTTAAGTTTAAATGAATTACTGCAACAAAAAAAAAAAAAATACAAACTACAAAATTTTAACTAAATTTTAGATATATTTTTATGTTTCTCTTGATTTTTCCTGTTTATTAATTTAAAAAACGTTTTCCCCCCAACATGTTTATTTGGGTGTACTAATTTTTGGACTCTAATCTTAAATATTAGTTCCAATTTTGGATTTTAGATCAAAACAAAAATACATAAAATATAATAATAATAAATAAATAAATAAAAATAAAAGATGGTATTAATTGATATTTTATGTTATGAACTCAATTTAAAGCAACTTCACCATGTCATTATATTTCTTTAGCATGCTGAAAACATGGTATAAACAATATATACAAGATTTTTTTAGACCATCTAAATCTTTAAGCAATAAGAATTCATTTCTAATAAAATTGTAAGCTATAGTAGAAAATATTTTAATAGGTTCTTTTTTTGTTCAAAGAGGAAAAACAATGAACACATTTTGAGTGACATTAGTACAACGCCCTGTCTTCACTGTGAATATTGTGTAAAACATTACAGGCTATTAGGCTATTCGCTTTACTGGAAGAGGTGTAAACGAGGACCCATACACTGCACACATACACTGAAAACAGAAATGGAAGAAAAATAATAAAATTCTTGACACTAACCTGGCAAACTGGAATATGTCGAAGACAAACTTTTCCATTTTAATCCCATTGGGTTTGTCAGGTTTGATTAGCTGTCCTTCAGTGTTCACGTAGGGGATTTTCTTCTGTGCCACATGGTGTTGCAACTGCGGCTCGTGAGTCCTAAAAGAAAGATATAGAGGTATATAAAGACAGACAGTAACAGACAGAAAAAGCCAAGCATGTTCTTTCAGTTAAAATGTCATAAAAACGACAATAAGAGAACACGTCTGGCAAAGTCATCTGTGTTTAAAATACCAGACACTCAAAAACTGCAGATGTTCCTCTCCTGAATTTACCTCATTCTCAGTGCACATTAAAGTCAGCTCCATCCTGTCTAGTATTTACAAGATGGCAAACCTCATTGGAAATAGCTCATAGAAATAGCTGCACTGTTTAATATGTTTCGGAGATCATTGCCTAGCAACTAAATATCCTCAAACAGCTCCAAATGCCGGGATTCATAGATAAACAATCAAAAACAATTAATGAAAAATATGAATTGATCATTTCTCCGAGTACTGACTAACCTCACGATCTCTTTGAGGAAAGTGAGGGTGAAGAAGTGATTGGCAATGTTGCCGGCATTGAACATCAGTCGGCCATCAGTGCTTCTCTTCTCTGCCGTTGCCAGGGTAATCTCACTGTACTCTACGACTTGATAACGGCCGTCCACCTTACAGACCACACCCACTGCCTCTGTGGGATTGGTCTTCTCCACAACCTGCCAATCACAAGCAAATGCATGTATTAATTCAGCACAAGTTAAGCTTTTTTTTGTAAGTCTCAATGTCCTGACCACTTGTGAATAATATGCAATATTGCAAAATAAAAAATTACCACAAAAATATTAAAATATTAGAGTGTCCAGTCATATTGTGGTGATTAAAAGACAATAAGCCTTTCTTAAAATGTCTTGACATTGGACGTAAGAGTGTATTCCCCGCCCACCAGTTTGATTGACAGCTGGGTATTAACACGTCTCCATAGTAACGCCTATAATATCGATAAGACAGTACATACGCAAAGCAGCTGGGATTAAAAGATCTGTTCAGCTCTCTGTGATCATCAATCATCATCAAATGTGATCAAGAATGAGTTTTAAATGTTTAAAACGTTTTTAAAACAGTGCATGTTTGTAATGAATTACAGCGCTTTTACTGTCTTTATCACCGCAACCACGTGTCAGTAAAATTATAAACAAAGATGCTTCAATCCTGGTTTGTGGACATTAAATGAGGTTTATTTTGTACATTAACATAACGGATATCCATAGAGTAGTGGATATTAACCTGTATCCGGTCACATTTGCCGGGTAAAAACAGTGCAAGGTTAAACACTCACGCTGTGTGTGTGTGTGAACTTTGTAATGACAATATGTGTGACTCACCGATGCAGAAAGGCTTGAAGTAACTCCACAACAAATACATCAAATAATCATTGGGAAAGTTCTTACTGTAGTATTTCTCATAAATGTTACGTGAGATCTGCTCCCTTCATGTCTGTCACTGTGCTTTTTATTTGATGCAGCCGTAGATTGAGACATGCTCTGACAGGCACGTGAGAACAGTGGGCAGGGAGAACTAGCATTAAAGGCACAAGCCGCAAAAAACAGCTACATTGTGTTCAGAGCAGAAATGGCAATATTCTGAAAGCTATAATAAATAAACTGATGGGTGTTTTGAGCTGAAACTTTACAGACACATTCTGAAGACACAAAAGACTTATATTAAATCTTGAAAAAGGGGTACAATAGGTGCCTTTTAATTGTTTTAGGTTCAATCCACTTAAACGATTAAATTAACTTAATCGATTTGTGTTAGGACAGTATGAAGAAATTCATTTTTTACAGTGTGTGGCACTCAAGGCTAAAGTAAAAATGGCTAAAAATTCAGCTTTTGCCATCACAGGGATAAAAATAATTATAAGAAAAATACATTTGCAATAATATAGTATTATTGCAGGCTTGATTAACATTTTCCCCACAAAAACACACACAAAACATAACAGTCCTAAAACCAACTTTCTATTATAATGTATACACTGATATTTTGAATTCAATCATAGCATTTTAAATGTTTGATTTAGGTTTTTGCTATAAGCTTTAGCTTTATTTCAGTTCATACTGCACAGTACAGAGTTTTAATACTGACTTTTTATCATTATTATTACCATCATTAAAACATCTGCTAAGCTAAATACAAAAGAGAGAATCTAAAAAAACAAATACTGTAACAAGCTGTGTAAACTCTTGTAAACTCTTTAAAACTGATTTTGTTTGCATTTCTCACCTGCCATAAAGATTAAATCCTACATCAACAGATAACAATTTGTAATAACTTATCAAGTAATAATACCAAGCTTAAAACAGTTTCTTAAAGATGTATTTTCATCATTTAAAATGAATACATGTTAATAAATAAATAAATAAATAAATAAACATAATAAATATTGAATTTGTCATTTCTGGGCTAAACCAAATCGTCCTCCTATGTTTGAATGGCTCACACAATTTTGTGTCTGTGTTTGCCTGAGGTCTGTGCTAAATTACAGCCGAGGCAAACGCAGAAAACCCTTTCCATTCATCTGAGAAACAAATTACAAACTCCTTGGTTGATGAAGGGTTAGCATTGGGTGGAGGGATAGGGATGTGGGGGGGGGGGGGGGGTGTCTTCGAGCTAAAGCTACTTTAAATGCATGCTTCACATATTATTAAAGGGTGGGTGGGTCCAAATTTTCTTACCATCATCCCCCTGTCACGAAGGAACCCTTTAATTGCTAGCAGCTTCAGAAACCTCAGTATTCAAAAGCAGCTGTTCAGTATTTACATTTGAACCAAATATCACGTGCGAATACTTTCACAAATGCTTTGCACTCTAGTGGTTTCAGGCCAAATCAAAAAGAAACTTTCAAGGTGAAACCAATTTCTCACTTCCAAATAACATCTGATTAAACTACCCCAATTCGTAAAGAAAGAATTAGAGCAGAATAATTACTCTAACGGCAGAAAAATGTGTTCAGACATAATAAAACAAGCACTTCCAGATTCCATCAAACACTATGGTGAGCACATCACTATCTGGTCAGGCAAGAAAAACATGAAGAGTTTCACTGTTACGTTAACGTTTCCTCCTGTGAAACACGTGACCTATTGTGAATCATTTCTAATAATAGTCACGGATACACATTTACAATTAGATGCTGGTTATCTATGCTGAATCATCATTAAAACACATCAATGATAATATAAATGGGAAGTGTACGAACAAAAAATTGGCTAGTAATTTGTTTTCCATTGCGTCATAATAACCACAGCGTCACAGACTGTGAGGTTACAATGAAAATAATGGCTAAATTAATTGGCTTCCTGCATCACCAGGCTGGTTATATAAGAGTTTTAAAGGCAATTTAGCTCCTGACTGGAGACCAGTTAAAATGTCCAGAATAACCACCGTTCCTTATAAAAGTATTTTTCCCTTCTTGCTGTTGTGTATGAAGACTGCAGAAGCACATGTGAAGACGTTACCTGAAGCAACATTCTGAGGAACGAGGATGTGTGGCTAAGTGGAGAGTCCCGTAAAAAAAAAAAAAAACCCTTTCTAATGCAAGCATCATTAAATAACTAGTTTAAGCGTTAGAAGTGGGTAGTTGACTACTTATGAGAAGTCTAAAAAAAGAAATAATTAGACCTTAATTCCCTTCCCCTTACTACTTCACATACTGTACAGTAAGAATGTAAGGTTTGATTGTGGTTTCTGGTTAATTCTTTGATCATTATTTGTCATTTGGTAACAAAGTTAAGAATTTTTTTTATTTATTTATTTATTTTTTTCTTTCTTTCTTTCTTTTTTTTTTTTAAAATCACATTTTTGGCATGGCAAAAGATGAATGGCGTTGATGTTTTCGGTGTCACATGAACTTTAATTTTTCTTAACATACATTCATTCATTAATTTTCCTTCAGCTTAGTCCCTTATTTATCAGAGGTTGCCACAGAATGAACCGCCAACTAGTCTGACATATGTTTTGCGCAGCGGATGCCCTTCCAGCCGCATCCCAGTACTGGGAAACACCCATACACTCTCTCATTCACACACGCACTCATACACTATGGCCAATTTAGTTTATTCAATTCACTTATAGCGCATGTCTTTGGACTGTGGGGGAAACTGGAGCAGCCAGAGGAAACCCATGTGAACATGGGGAGAACATGCAAACTCCACACAAAAAAAAAAGCCAATTGGCCCAGACTCAAATCAGCGACCTTCTTAGTCACCATGCCATCCTTCTTAACAAACATCAATTATTAAACCAATTTCTATTTATTCTATGCTAAAACAGATTTTTTTTTTACTAGACAAACATTTTTTTGGAAAAGTCGTATGTTCAAAAGTACAGCATTTTAAAAATGTTGGTACTATATCAGTCAAGCAAACTCTGCACACCTGAAGCAACAATAAGTGCATGGGAAAATTACCATGTGAAAATGTGCAAAGGGAAACAGACAATCCCACACACTATCAATGCTTGTTGTATGAATATTTTATTATATATGACGTTTAGGTTTTTAAAGTGATGAAGGTCATGGGACTGAGATGTCATATATAATAAAATAATCATACAGCAAGTATTGATAGTGTGCAGGATTGTCTGTTTCCCTTTTGCCCATTTTCACATGGTGATTTTCCCATGCACCTATCATTGCTTCAGGTCGCTTCAGGGATTGCCTGTTTCAGTTTTGTAACATTATAAATGTATTTACTGTCACATTTCATGATCAATTTTATGTCCTTGTTGAATAAAAGTCATAATTATAAAATAAAAACTACCTACCTACCTAACTAAAACTTACTGACCCCAAACTTTTTAATTGCTGTAAATCCAGTTTATTTTTTATTTTAATTTTGAACAGTTGCTCCATCTAGTGGACTACCAAAACACATTTTCCCCCATCATGGCAGTTCAAAGATTCCCTAATAAATTAGCATGCAATGAAATCAGCAACAAATAAACTAAAATAAAAATCTAAATATATACACAACACAAGTTAATAGTAATGAAGCCTTAAGCTTGTGCATTGGAGTATAAATTCCTGAAAGAACCTGCTCTGTTTAATCCATTCTTCATTATGCACAAAAGAGGAAATACTAGCCAGGGCGAGGCTGAAATGTTTAGAAATTACCTTTGCACCACAATCTGCTCCTTTAAGTGTACAGAAGCCAATGAAAGCAGGGTCGGCCACTTTCACAAGAATGTTGTCCACACAGTAGACGTGTATGGAGGAGATTCCTCTCGTCTCCATGTCCTTCACAATGTTTTGGGTTCCCAGAGCTCTGTACAGACCCCCGTTTCCATCTGAACATAAAGAATCATGGCAAACATACTATGATAGAATATAAGTGCTAAATATTCTCAGTACTTAATTTATTTATTTTATTTGTGTTTGATTTCAAAATTAATGAGGTCTGTGGTAAAGGATTGTACCTCGCATGAATTTTTAACTGAAAAATGTAAAGTTCACTATACAAAAATAAATTGGAACCTTACCTGGTGCCATGGCTAGTTTGCATTTGCCCTCTAGAATGATTTTGCCATTAAAGTCCATGGCTGGAAGCATGCCTTGCTGAAAGAAAACCACATTCTCTTCCTTTAATCCGAAGTATTTGTGCTGAATGAAAAAATCTTTGGTCATGTCCATTGTTCTGCCACTTGTCATAATGTACCTGGTGAAACAAAACATTGAACATGCAATTGCAAGGCGTTTTACAGACATTTTACAGAATTTTACCTGAGAGCATAATTACACAACTTACTTACCCTGCAATTGTTCTTAACAAAGGGAAAGCATCTTGAAGAATGTGAACTGAAACCTGTGCTCATTGACTTCTAAAGTATACTCTTACCTAATATGGAAGTCAATGGCTAATGGGGTCCAACATTCTTCAAAATATCTCCTTTGTTTTTAACAGACAGGGTTTAACAATAATATCTTCATATTTAAGTGATTAAAAAAAACAATAAGCAGTGTTTTAAGCTCTTTTGTGCTGATAGCTTGGCTGGTTTAGGCCTGTAAAGTATTAATAAATATGACACTAAAAGTACCAGTAGGTGAGGCAAGACACCCTCTTACTAAGTGATTCGCTGAATCATTCATCCAGATGATTTGTTCAAAACAACCATTTTTAATGTATCAATTAACTCCCTGTGACCAAACATATTTGCTTCAATTCCTGTATAGCAGGCAAAAAAGCAGTTTGTGAAGCAAGTAGTATGATTGAATTCTAAGTATTCATAAAGTTGGAGAACTACTGAATAAATTCTGAATGAAAGTGAGGCACCAAAATACCATACGTTACGTGACAGTAAAAACTATTTCTCAGTAAGCAATTTCCGATTATGTCTTTATAAATGGGTAATTATTAAATCCTTGACTTGCTAAAAACAGATTCGTTCGTGAATGAAACTCAAAAGTGTTTTTCAAAGATGCACAAATGTGAGCTTTATTTGGAAATAAAAAATACAAATAACATGGTATCTAAAATGTGATTTGCTCGATATTAAGTTCTTTGTTTCTAGAACCGTTGCATAAATGAATATTACATTTTGCAATCCATCATGCCCAGTATTATTTAGTTTCTTTATAATTCTTTGAAATTTATATTTAAAAATAGCACTGCTTATTTGAAATGTATATATTTTGCTTTTTGGTCTGTGATTATTCTTTTAATTCATTAGATCATGATTTCAGCAGGTTTTGTTGTCATTGTCTGATTTGAAGACTAAATTTTCAGAAATACACTAAATATATATATATTTTTAAAGTATATCTTATGACCAGTCTTTAAATGATCACTCATTTGCTCTAATGAGATTAGAGCTGTTAATTAGGACATCCAGTGTATGTATTGCGTCAATGGTCAATTGAGCTGGGTAGAGAATGGCTCGGAAATTCATTTTCTCCTGAAGTCTGACCTAGTTCCCCAGGACGACATGCAGGTGCTGTGTCAACACGATTACACACTGACTACACCATCTAGTGACATTCATAGCAGGGAGGTTACTAGCATTACGGTCAGTGAAAGAAACTTCCTCAAGATCGGGACAAGTTTGGTAATCCAAGTAATTAGATTGAACAATCATTGACTCAAACTGCTTTACTGTAAAAATGTGTAGCTGAAAATGTGCTTTTTTTATTACCCACTGCTCCCACTGTAACCGAATATGCTTGAATTGAGCTTAATGATCACCTTACCATGGAATGCAACACTTCTTTGAATGCTGCTTTTCTGCAAGTTGTTCCAGTTTTCGGATGCGCTCCGCCTGGATCTGAAAGAGGGTTTTGTGGGAAGGGAGGCGCACATCATACATGCCTTTTGGAAATGATACCCCCAACCGTGTCCCTTGACCTCCAGCCAAGAGAAGAACGGCTACTTTGTTCTCCGCTATACAGCGCAAGCCTGCGTGGATGGAAAGATGGGAAGAATAGGTCACTTTAGCGAATGTGTGTTAATATTATCCACAAACAAATGGACCTACTATGTGTACATCAGTGTTGCCATACATTAGCATTGCCATTGCAATTTCAAAGGGATGGTTCACCCAAAAACAAAAATGTCCTCACCATTTAATCACACTCTAGTGGTTTTATTTTTTATGAATTTATTTCTTCTGTTGAACACACAACAAGGTCGTCTGAGGAATGCTGGGAAAAAGCATCAATTGGCATCAATAGTAGGAAGTAGAAACAAAAAATATTATGCAAGCCAACGGCTGTTTTTTTTTTCTTAGCAAGATTCTACAGCAAATCTTCTTTCCTTATTTGTGTTCAATAGAAGAAAGAATTTCAAACAGGTTTTGGAACAAGTGGTGGATGAGTAAATGATGAATACAGTAATGATGAAATGATGGAATCAATGACGAGTGACTAAATTAAAATTTTTGCGTGAACTATTACTGGAATAATGGCTTTGTACATATTAAAATATCTCAAGTGTGCACAGAAAAGCATTGTGTCTTGTAGGTATAAAATGTCTGGCTTAAGCAACAGTTTGTGTTTCATTATGTGCAGATAACAGGGGTTATCATCTTTGACTTTATGAGGCCTGCTTTATCTTACATAAATTACTGTAACGCTTCATGATACTTCACCCACAAGCAGCCTAGAACTTGCTAAAATTGAAATTGAAACCTGCTTTAAAAAAATAACTGAATTACATATACAGAATTAACAATTAGGCAACGCAGTGGCGCAGTAGGTAGTGCTGGTTCGAGCCTCGGCTGGGTCAGTTGGCATTTCTGTGTGGAGTTTGCATGTTCTCCCGCGTTTGTGTGGGTTTCCTCCGGGTGCTCCGGTTTCCCCCACAAGTCCAAAGACATGTCATGTGGTACAAGTGAATTGGATAAGCTAAATTGTCTGTAGTGTATGAGTGTGAATGAGTGTGTATGGATGTTTCCCAGAGATAAGTTGCAGCTGGAAGGGCATAAGTTGGCGGTTTATTCCGCTGTGGCGACCCCAGATTAATAAAGGGACTTAGCCGAAAAGAAAATGAATGAATGAATGAATTAACAATTATTAATGCTGAATGTCTCAAAACCTGGCAAACATTGGACTAATAAATGAAAAGTAGGTCCTAGCCAAACAATATTGATAAGTGTATGTTAATATTACACTAGAAAAGGACTACTTAATAAGGAAGTCTGGGTGTAGTTGTGAATCAATTTCTGGGTTTTGTTTCTTACACCTGTTGTCTCACTATTTAAGGACACTAATACTTGAACTTCACCTCTAGAGTTGCTCAGAGAGTCATTTCATGAGCATTTTGTTTAGATTTATTTGTTTTAACTTGGAAAAATTGTGACAGAAAAAGAGACCTATTGCTAATATATAGAAGAATGTGCCTAATAGGAATAAATCAAAAATTAAGAAAAATATTTACTTATTTCAAACACACACTCAAATATATAATAAAAAATGTGTTTTTTTTTGTACAAGTTTCATGATTTCATTAAAATCAGACACATTTTCTGATAACTAAAATGATATTTATTATTAAATTAATACAAAACTTAAAATAAAAAAAATAATAATAAAAATGCCAACAATAATTAATAAATTATATATATATATATAAAAAAAAAACAGATTTCATAGTGCTCTACCACTATAACATGGCCTAACTATAGATGATGTGATGCTGAATGATCTCAGCATGACTTCAGCAAAGCAAGTACGTCAGATCTAACCAGAACCAGATGTGTTCAATCCTTTTTGGAGCATCCTCCCCCCCTCCCCCACACACACACACCCCCACACCCCAAAAATGGACCACTGGGACAAACAACGGTTTCTTCAATACTGAAACCTGCTGTTTTTCTAATGACCTATTGTTATTTCAGAGTTTCTTTAGAGGGTTGATTTCTTATATTTCAGGGGGTCGTGATTTGTTAAATCTGGTTCTGTGGAGTCCGTTAGGGTGGGGTGGATATTGCAACATTCATTGTATTTTCCTGAGAAATATTTCTTGGTAACATTTGTTTCTGTTCAACAAAGACTAACAAAAATCGCTTTAACACAAATGAAACTGAACTTGCTATGACTTTCAGTGTTAACAGAAAGTTAGTTATTCAGGCTGGTCATTTTGCTCTCCATTTGTATTCTGACTGATTGTTCATCTGGCCATACAGTGGTTAAGAGTCAAACCAACTTCAACCAGCAACAAATAAAATTACCTTTCAGAAAGGATGGCACTAAAGAGTGATTGAGCTTAAGTACCATAAAACATGAAAATATCTGAACTCACCCTCTTTTTCCCATTCTTTGAGACATTCACGATCACGTGTTACGCTCCCTAAAACATCTCTGGGCACCGGCTCCATCCTGGTGTCCACCTTCTCCTGCGAGCTCTGCCCAGACGTCTTCATGGCCGTTTTAAAGAAGTTATTGATCTCCAGAAAGTTCATGCTCTCCAGGTCTAGACTCATCTCACCTTGTTCCTCAGGGCTGAGCTGGTCCCAATACTGGATGACATGAGACTGTCCGGCTTCAGCGAGTCTCTCAGCCAGTTTGCGGATGTCCATGGTCTCTGTCAAGTCTGGACGAGTCTGTGATGGGACAGAAGAAGAAGTGAACTGACACTGATTATCTAAGAGTCTCTGGAACTCCCGGCAGATCCACCCATCTTATCCCATCCATAAATTGATAACTATTCTGTGTGTACGTGCTCAGTCATATAAACTCAGGGTAGGCCAAGTCTTAAGGTCAGCATAACATCTTTTTTGTTTGGCATGAAAACAACATACAACAATTCTGGTCATTTGAAGAGCTATCAAGTTTGATAAAAGATTAAATCCATAATCTACCTCCGATTAAAGATCACACCGGCTTCATAAATGCCTTGATACAATTCACCTTGTGATAACTTGTTCTATTTAAATGAATGAACACAACTTGTTTATTAGCAACAAGAGTTCAATATTTGCCATAGCCTTTTGTAAAACGAAATATATGGCATTAAGATGAAACAGCCTCTAAAAATGCCCTATCTCTGCCCTAAAATCGATACACTGGTAGTCCTTGATAAGAGTTGCGTGGATATGTCACAGTCGCCCGCAGTGCCAGCTTGACAACAGTTCAACTTCCCGTCAATAAACAATAAACGTACGAAATGTTTAATGAATGTAAATTTAACAATATCATAATACTACTACCTTCGGAGCGGCTGCTGGTCACTCAGTACTTCCCTTTCAGTTCAGTAGCAGGAGTAGAGACACGGCTACATCTCTACGAGCACCGCCTTCGCTGGCCAGGATCCTCCTTCAGTATCCGTCAGTCTGACGTGGCAGGACACACACGGAAACACCACCACACAGTCAAATCAAACGCGATATTTTGCCCGCCCATATTATAGTAATACAAGAGCTAAATCCGTCTTTGTAGTTTGTGATTAGACAGTCGTAATGCCATTCATATAGTCCTAGCCAATGATATAGAGGAGAAGGGCGGGACTGGCTGAACTAGACATGAACGCAATGGAAAAAAAAGTGTATATATATATATATATATATATATATATATATATATATATATATATATATATATATATATATATATATATATATATATATATATATATATATATATATATATATATGGATCAAAACTGTGACCAAAAAAAAAAAAAATAATAATAATATAATAATATATATATATGTATATATATATATACACACACACACACACACACACACACACACACACACACACACACACACACACACACACATATATATATATATATATATATATATATATATATATATATATATATATATATATATATATATATATATATATATATATATATATATTTTTTTTTTTTTTTTTTTTTTTGGTCACAGTTTTTATCCATTTATTCGACTCGTATGTTTGCTTAAAAACTCCGGGTGTTAATAATAAATTAATTACTGTATGATAAAACCAACCAATACAATTTATCTTCCTATAGAGTCAAATTTAATCATACCAAATTACTGCCCTTAATAACATTTAGATAACATGCAGCAATCCATTTACAATTTTAATTAAGATAAATCTGGGAACTGATATTTTTTAAATTAAACAAATATGAAAAATATCCATAGCAGCAATGATAGATAGATAGATAGATAGATAGATAGATAGATAGATAGATAGATAGATAGATAGATAGATAGATAGATAGATAGATAGATAGATAGATAGATAGAGTACAAAATATTAGATTTATATTCATATTAAAAGATAAAAGAAAATGGAAATACAGAAAAAAGAGAACAGTGTAAGAAACGTAATGGAAGCAGTGGAAGCACTTTAAAATAAATACAATTGCTGGTAAACTTACAATTTGTAAATATAACATTTTCAAATAATATTAATGATTTTATAACAAAAAAAAAAATAATATATATTATAGCAAGATTGTAGAAAACTCTACTTTTGCATATGCCGTCACTTCCGGTATCATGGCCACCAAAACAGTGGCAAGAATGTCCGAACTCGGTCCTCCTAAGCTGGGCTAAATGGATCTGCTGTGTGTTTTATAAGCGCACATCAGCTTTTCGGATCTTTAAGATCCGACTATGCTGCGGCAGATCTCAACAATTCGTGTGTTTGCGTTAAAATATGCTATTTAAACCTTCGTTCGTCAGCAGTTGGTGGTCGTTAGCTGTAAACTCTGGCTTGCAGAAAACCACTATGCAAAGATCATTTCAACTAAATAAAGTTTCTGCAAAGGGCAACGGATGGAGCAAACACTACTTATAAAAAACCCGACACAATTTAATTCTGATTATCGTTGATATTGCTTATGGCTTGCGTTTCTGGCTCCAGTGCAAAAATGTCCAGTCCAAATGTCAGCTCACCGGCGATGGCCGTGACTTCAGCGTCCGCGGAGCCGAAGGCGAGCCCGGCGTTATTTGAGATCTACGGGAAGATCTGGAACGTGCAGGCTCGGTTGGGTCAGGGCGTCTCGGCCTCGGTCTACCGGGTGAGCTCCGGTAGGGCCACTTCTGCGGTCAAGGAGTTTCAGGTGGACCCGCAAGGTGGAGATTACGGGTACCTCAAGGAGAGCTCGGTGCTGGAGAAGATTCAGGGACATAAGAATATCGGTAAATTAAGCTAAGACACATATGTTTGAAGCAGGGGGGCGGGGATTACTCTACTAAAGTTCCAGGAGATTCTATAAATTGTTTGTTTTTATTATAACAGAGAAATCTAAACATTAAAAAATAAGTTTGTTACATGGGGACCTAATATTGTTTTAGGACAGAAGGCGACTTTGCAGTCAAAATAATTGAGAGGTATTGATTTAAACAGCTTAGAAAGATAAATTGTAGTACTGACTGTAAATGATCGTGTAAAGTATATATAAAACGTACACAGTAAGCATATTAAATATAACTGTCTTATGCAGTCCAAACTCTTTTGTATGAAGGGCCAAAAACCAAATATCACAGAGAGATAATTAATATTAGCCTACATTACAATTGGCATGGGTAATTTCCTATTCTATTTCCTAATATTTCAAAATAAATAGAAAACATTACTTTAAATCGTATTAAGTAATGCAGTATAACTTTAAATTATAACTTATTGCAATAAAAACAATCACATTTATAAGACAGTGGTGTTCAATGATGAATACACTGGCCAAGCAGAATTGGCTTTTGACTGGATTTGCTCATTAAAGATAATCTGATTAGGTTACAACATTTAATTTAAACATTTAATTTCAGTTAGCTTTTAGCAATAAAACAAACAAGGGTTACATTCAATTTGAATTGACAATCTCGAAACCATCCCTATCAATCTCCCTCTGTTCTTAGATGGGATGGCGGGCCAAATCAAAGGTTGCCGTGGTCTACCCGGGCCCTATTTGGCCATCTCTGGTCTAGTGTTTGAGTTGAGGTATTTTAGTATATTTATATAAAACATGTATTTTTATGTAAAACAAATAACATACTTTTTCCAACCTGTGTTTATTACAAAAAAGAGTACATGATCATATTAAATAGGTAAAGCTAAGTCAAGTGATTTGAAAGATAACACCAAATTCTTAAAATGACAACGAGTTAGTATTTTGGGGCTTCTGAGGTCCTTAAACTCTTATTTGTAAATGATTATTTATTGTTAAACTGAATGACATTTTTTTTGTGAGTCATAATAAAATGGCACATTTTTTTGCTCAGTAGTAAAGTAGTAAAACTGACACATTCTAATGTACAAACAAAAAAGGTATACTTAAAAAATGCATGAAAAATGCTTATGATGGGGTGACCCACATTTACAATATGTTTAATAGTTCACAAGAGAAAAACTTCTCCATTAAAAAGGCTAAGTCAAGCTGAGCTTTATTGTCCTTTCACTACATGTGTGGACATACAGTGAAATGAAATGTCGTGTCTTGCAGGACCACGATGCTACATAAATAAACAATCATAAATTTGAGCACAACACTTGACGTAAGAGCTATTTTAAAGCTATGAATAACTAACATACAAGAGTGTTAATCTAATTATACTAACTACTAACTATAGATACGCTATAAGTACTGTAAATGAGTCCAGAAGATCCAAATGTTCTCTGTTGTCTCTCTAGTGACGCTGTATGGGATGTTTACCAATCATAACCCGTTCGGTGTGGCCACTCATTGCCTGTTGTTGGAGCTGCTGGATGTGAGTGTGTCTGAGCTGCTGGTCCGGGCCAGTAATCAAGGTCACTCCATGTGGTTGATTCAGCACTGCGCCCGGGATGTTTTGGAGGCTCTGACCTTCCTGCACAGAGAAGGTTTCGTCCATGCAGACCTCAAGCCTCGCAACGTCCTCTGGAGCGCTGATGACGAGTGCTTTAAACTCATCGACTTCGGCCTTAGCTTTAAAGAAGGACATCAGGTAAGAAGTTAAAACAAGTGGCTGCAAACACATTAGCATTTGCTGTCAAAAATGATTCACTGAGCAAACTAGCACTGCCATTTCAAAGTTTGGGGTCATTTTGGAAATAGCCTAAGTATGTTGTGCTTACAAAGACTTTTCGTTGATCTGACGAAGATAAACTGACGCTGTGTAAACATAATAAAACTAATTGAATAATTATTTCATCTAATAGTTTAAAATGTTTTAGGATGTCAAATCTGAGATTTCAGCAGCCATTACCCCAGCCTTTATTGTCAAAATTCTTTAACATAATAATATTCTATTCTGTTATTTTATAATAATAATAGTTTCTTTAAACAGTCTATGGTCATTGATGAAAGTACATAACTGATTTATTTAACGCATATTTTGACTAAAAATAATGCTTTGCAATTGTTTAATATTAAGTACATTTTAATAATTGTTACGAGTTTATGATGTTTAAAAGGGATGCTGTAACATTTAGGTGAGACATGTAATGTGTGCGACAGATCAGAGATGAGGCAGGAATAGGTTCTAAGTTTAAGCAGTTTTAACTCAGTGGATTAAGTAAAAGACATGACAATAATACAGGAAAAAAGACATAAACATTTACAATATTATTTATAAACGAAGACAATGAGTGTAGGCCAAATCAATGAAATTAACAAAACAAAACAATCCTTAAATCTAACGTCTAAAATAGGCGACAAAAATAAATATTGAAAATAAAACCCCATATCTTCAGTGCATACGACACTCGATCTAAACTACTTAAACTACAAAACTCAAATTTACACAGATGGCAAAACACCAAAGCTGATCTAACATAAACAAGCTAAACTAAAGCAAACCTAACAAAGATATCATATTGCTCAGTTTAGTATCATACAACAACCATCAAAGCAGTTGCTTAAAGCCAATGAAGTTCAACAAGTAAACTCGAATCAGAAAAACTGAGGTAATAAATCACAGACTAAGCATGACAAAACAATCTTTAAATTCTCACGGCTTGGTGGAACTGGCAATTTCATAATGATGATGGACAGATAACTGAACCAATAAACAACCTAAAAGTGGAGTGAGAATGGAGAGAGGAGGGTGAGAAAAATAAATACACATAAAATTAACAGGGAACATAACATAACCAATATTTTTTTTACCATCTTCAATATTCTATATTAAAATTATATCATCTATAACTTTAACAAATACATGAAATATAATTAAAAAAAAATTTTTCAGAATAAATTATTGAACAAAAATGTAATTAATTGAATAAATGAAATGTTTGCTATTTGAAATAGAATTTTTTAATTTATATTTAATTGCTGAGTAAAACATTAGTTAAAATGTGTGGCCTCACACATTTGAATGGCAGCATATTTTCAATATGCCTCTAGTATTATTATAAGTTTGCAAAGTATTGAGCATCAGGGTTCTTGTCTGTCATCACAGGATGTGAAGTATATCCAGACAGATGGATACCGGGCTCCTGAAGCTGAGCTGCAGAATTCATTGGCTCAGGCAGGTGTGGAGAGCGACTCTGGCTGCACAACCGCTGTGGATCTGTGGAGTCTGGGCATCGTCCTGCTGGAGATGTACTCAGGAATGAAACTCAAAGAAACTGTTAAGTCTCAGGAATGGAAGGTCAGATGATAATTAAGTCGCTGTGAAGCTGCCTTCAATCTTAAAATTCATTCTATTACTTGAACTGTTGTTATTTTTTATGTTATGCGTCTACAGGATAACAGTTCTGCAATCGTAGACCATATCTTTTCAAGCAATGCTTTGGTTTACCCGGCTATCCCTGTCTTTCATTTGAGGGATCTGATCAAAAGGTAGGAAGTAAAAGGATTTTCCAAATTTCAGCACATGGATTTATGCAACAAGTGAGTCACATTTCAGGGTGAAATATGCTCTTACGCACACAAAGAGTTTTCATTGTGGAAATATTATTAATTTAATTTATTGCTAGGATTTTAAAGCTAATATTTTAGCAGTCATTACTCCATTACTGTTTCAGGCCATGCCCACACTAATACATTTTATTTTAAAATGCATATTTTTCTCTCCGTTTGGGCTTTGGGAAACGAAAACTTATCTTTTTTGAATACGCTGCCCGAAGTGGATAAATTTTAAAACGTTGTTTTGCAGTGAAAATAGAGATTTTGAAAATGATTATACATTTTAGTCATGTGATGCAGTCATGTGACCAATTCAGCTTACATGGTGGACAACATTGTAAAGCAGATGTTTTGGATGCTGTCCGTTTACAGTTTTATTAAAGGTTAATGTCAGTTTGTACATGCTTCTCATTGCCTCTCTTGAAAGCACACAGAGTGTTTACTGAGAGCTATTGTTTAGAAGCAGACAGAAAGTAAATAAATGCCAGGCAGCTATGACGCAGGTAAACCCGTTTTTAGACAAAAACGACATTTAAGAAAAAGTAGATAGATACAAGCATAGATTAATTCAATAAAGAAAAAAATATAAATTAAATAAACAGCTTTTTATTGTTTTCTGAGGAGTTTAACGTGTGTTCAGACTCCTATGAGTGTATTCAGGTATACAGTAATTGAATAATTAAAATGTAAAATAATACTGCATAGTCTTCATTTATATAAACAATTCAATAAAATGAATCGTTATTCATTTGTCAAAGTTACACATGATACAATTTGTTAAGCCTGAATGCTTTTCAAAAACCCCACACAGTCACTTTGCAAGTGTTTTTTGTTTTGCAAAATGATAAATTATAATCCAGACTCAACATTGAGTATACTTGTGATGTGTCTATTGCGAATGATCACATTACGATATCGATGCTGAAACGATATATTGTGCAACCCTATATATGTTTTTATATTCATAAGATATGATACAGTTAATCACTCAAGCAAGAGTGAAAATTTGTATTTCTGTATTTCAGCACATGAGTGAATGTGAAGTTAATACTGAGTGAGTTACAGTTCTGTTCAGTTTTTTTTTTTTTTTTACTAATGAAAATGGCTCCAAGCAAAGCAACACTATATTGTGTTTCTAAATTTGGGCTGTCTTTGAACAAATTGATAGTAACAGAAATTTAATAAGGCATTAAGACTAGCTTGAAAGTCTCTTGCATAGTTTCTAAATGAATTTGCCGTTTTGAACGAATTGTTTGAATGAATGATTCGACAAATCACTCATTAAGACAGGAATTTACAAAAACCCACTGGGCTTAGTATCTATCTGTAATAGGCCTAAAATCATCCAAGGTACCATGGTTGAACAGATCTCAAAAATAATAAGATAAATTTTTGGTCAGTTTTTTCAACTATAATTGGTGCGTTTTCTTTAGATAGGACTATAATGATGTGTCTTACCATCCCCAGTATGCTTCACAATGACCCTAAACTCAGAAGCACAGCCGAGGCTGCATTAATGAGCCCTTTCTTCAGCATTCCCTTTGGTTTGTATCACTCAGCATCTGAATGATTGTCTGCATTGTCTTGTGTGTGCTGTGACACTGTATGAAAACTGCTTTGGGTTTCAGCACCTCATATTGAAGATCTGGTCCTTCTGCCCACACCTGTCCTGAGACTACTAAACGTAATTGACGACAGCCACCTGTATAATGAGGATGAGTATGAAGGTCAGTCTGTGGCTCTGCATTGGTTCAGAAATTGATGTATATTCTTTGTTATTGTCTTCATTTAGCAGATCTCTAAGTTATATGAATATTTTAGATATAATAGAGGACATGAAAGAAGAATGTCAAAAGTATGGCACGGTTGTGTCCCTACTGATCCCGAAAGAGAACCCCGGCAAGGGACAGGTGAGTGAAATCAAATTTTAGTATGGAATGTAAATAATTAAATATTTTTCCTCACCCGGTGACATAGAAGAGTAGTGTAGTGTTTTTTTTAAGTATCTTATTGTTGTTAAGTTAAGTTTTAGTAAATGTTTTTTTTTTTTTTAGTCAATAAAATGTATAATTTAGTAGGCCTATATTTGAGTCACACATCATAGTAATTGAATGTACAATGTAATGACAATAATTGATGATAATTGGAAAATAAAGTAAAATCATGCTCTGTAAAAATGCTGGGTTGTTTTCATTAAATGTGTGTTAAATAATACAAACTGACCCACTGGGTTAATTAAAAATATTTTAAATAAAATAGCATTTTAATAGTTGGGTTTGTTCATATTTGACCCAAATTTGGGTTGAATCAACCCAGCATTTTTAGTGTGTACTAATACAAGCAGCATCCATATTTGACCTAATCTCTATTCCTAATTCATTATTTTATCACATAATAAAAAGTAACACCCTTTACATGATAAACGTTGACAAAACTCCCAAGCTTCTCTCAAAAGTTAAAACTATAACATTAATAGTATTAATACCAATACTCTCAAATTATGTTAATTTTATAATGCTTGGTGTATATTATAATAAAATATGCTATTTATTAGCAATCTGCTTGTTAAGATGTCATGTGAAGCGGCTTCTATGTCCAATTGCTATTTCAAACTGTATAAGGAGGCTCATTACATGGTAATAAACGTTTACAAAGCGATGTATTACTTTTCGAATATATATATATATATATATATATATATATATATATATATATATATATATATATATATATATATATACATACATACATACATACATACATACATACATACATACATACATACGCACGCACGCACGCACGCACGCACACACACACACACACTCACCCATGCCTAATATTAGATGGCCAGAAAGTGATTCATTTTTTATAAATTATTAAAATATTGGTGACTGTTGTGTGCACCATGATTTTATATTACATTTATTTTAATGTGTGATATGACTAAAAAGAGATCATAAATGAACATTTCATTCATTCATTGCCTTTTTCGGCTTAGTCCCTTTATTAATCTGTGTTCGCCACAGTGGAATGAACCACCAACTTATCCAGCATATCTTTTATGCAGCGGATGCCCTTCTAGCTGCAACCCATTACTGGGAAACATCCATACACACTCATTCACACACATACACTACGGACAATTTAGCTTACCCAATTCACCTATACTGCATGTCTTTGGACTGTGGGGTAAACCGGAGCACCTGGAGGAAACCCATGCGATTACGGGGAGAACATGCAAACTCCACAAAGAAATGCCAACAGACCCAGCCGAGGCTTGAACCAGCGACTTTCTTGCTGTGAGGTGATCGTGCTTCCCACTGCACCACCGAAATGAATATTTTCTCAATTCAAATGAGTAGTGGCTTGGACCCAGAAACAGGATTTCATGTCACCAATATTTCACGACTTAACAAGCAAATAGCAATTTATTACCCACTACTAGTAAATAATTAAAGCATAACAAATGGTAGTAAACAATAAATCCATTTGCATTACAAACCAGGGTGTTTATAATCACCACAATACTTTACAACAGTATTATAAGAAATACTACTTTGGAGTATCATTAAAAATGAATGAAAAATCGAGATTGCAACTTGAAAGTGATACATTAAGGTTACAATAGCTGTGCCTGGTTTTCGAATAAGAATAAAGTGAAAACTTTGTATGTTTTACTTTGTAATTATTAATTTTTTTTTGCTTATGACAGGAGATATAAACTAGGCATGGGCCGGTATAAGATTATGACGGTATGATAACCTTGGATAAAAATATCACGGTTTGTGATTACTGCTCTAAAATGTATTCTTTTTAAATGTCTGGGTTAAAAAAAATTACTTTTTCCCCTTTGAAAACAATATATTTCATTTTTTTGAAAGATTTATGATATTTTGGAGCAGTAAACATGTCAGGCTATATAATTCAAATGAATCATTGACTTCTGCTGTCTTTATTAGTTTCAAAACACAGATTTCTTTACAATTTAAAATGGCATCTTTGGATTTTTTTTCTGCTTGAGGTACTGTTGTCCTAAAAAACAAAAAAAAATGTAAATAAAAAACCTTAAACATACCTTAGGAACGGTATTACAGAACATTTTGGCGGTTTTAAAACCTTGACTTTTCCAAACCGCGGTATACCTTGAAAACGGTTATCGTCCCATGCCTAATATAAACCAAAGACCTGGCAATCTCAAGCAAGAGAGCTTGTGTAGGCTTGATAAAAAGTCTGTAATATTTTCCAATTTTTTGCTGAATGCAATATAGATCTATTTTTCTACTGTTTTCTTTATCTAAATTTTAGTCTCAATTTTCTCAGTTGATGTCTTAAGATGTCTTTATTTTCTTAGAAAGAATGGTCAGCAATAATTGTTTATCTTAGATTTATTGAGGAAATTAACACTAGTGTATTGTGCTAAATACTTTTCCATCTAGTTTGAAGGACATGGTTCATCTTGTTTTGACAGGTGTTTGTGGAGTATGCAAATGCTGGAGACTCCAAAGAAGCCCAGAGATTACTGACAGGCCGTACTTTTGATGGCAAGTTTGTGGTTGCTACATTTTACCCACTGAGTGCCTATAAGAGAGGTTACTTATACCAAACTGTGCAGTAAGGCTGCACGCACACACCTCCATTCAAAAAGTGTAATTTACTTTAATCATGTTAAGTTCACTTTGTGTGTATTGTATAACTGATGCGCTACCTTTAATATTTACATGTCACAAAGATCAAGATTATTTTGAAAATAAGACACATGAGAGTAACAAGGAGAAAAGTTTTAGTGCCTGCTTCCTACTTTTATACTAAAGGATCGCACCATTATAAGACACTTACACTTACTTTGTGATAGCTGGTTGCCAGATATTCACTATTTATGCTTCCATATTTTTTCTCTTTTTGCAGTGGCATTGATGCGCTGCTTTGGTTTACACACTGCCTTCTAAAAACACTTTAGAGACTAGGTTTACATGCTCTTTGAATGTCTACAATTCCACAATTTGCAGTTTACGTGGGCTGTTTTCTTCCGTTCTATTTTTCCGTTGTTAGTTTTAGTGGTGGTATGTTGGTATTTCCAGTAATTATGCACATATTTATAAACTACTGGCGAAATACACTGGCCTACATGCACTGTGGCGTGGTTAACGTTTATGTTCGACTTGACCATGAAAGCTGTTTAACCTTATTTTTAAAAAGACACAAATCCATCAGCGTCTACAGAGAGAGCACAAATATGACCAAGCGGGTTGCCTTGTGCTATATAGATCATCCTTAAGTGACTTTTCATTGCATATTCAGGGGTTGACTGGAATGAGACTCCACGTTGAACACAAAAGCCACAATCTGTGTCTCATCTAAAATGTTTGTCAAAACCTAAATTGAAAATAACATCGTTATACAATTTCAAACTTGAATTCCAAAGTATAACTTGTCTTGTGGAGACATTCAAGTGATAAAATGCATGAGATGTTGTGGTGAGCAGCATAACTCATTTATAGCACACGTCTGTGAAGATTCAGGAGCAAAGAATCTACTCTGTATCTTCCTTAAGCTGGACTGCCTACACGCTGATAAATAATGCTGTTTACTTCACCTGTGTTACGTTCATATTTAATATATGGTAACACAAACATATAGCACACATTTAATATTAAATCAGAAAGGCTTTTTCTTCTTGTTGGCTTCTTACTAAAGGGAAAGTACAGCTAAAATTGAAAATCTAAGTATTCAAGTTTTTTCATTAGCTAAACATTATAGAAGATTTTTAGCTGAGTTTAAGATGATTCATTCAAATTCAAAATGCATGCCAATGTCCTCCACTTTGAGAGTAAAAAAAACATAAGGGCAAAACAAAATTATTACCTCAGCTTCCTGGCTATATACTACCTGACAAAAGTCTTGTTGTTGATCCCAGTTGTAAGAGCAACAAATAATAGCTTGACTTCTAGTTGATCATTTGGTATCACAAGTGGCTTATAAGAAAGGCAAAGGTCTCTAGATTACGCTTATTGTACCAATACTGTGACTGGGCTGGCCAATCCTGGAGCATCTTGACCTTCTTTACTTTCTGGAATTATGACATGGAGGCTGAATTATGACACGGAGCGCTATCCTTCTGAAGAATTTGCCCTCTCCTATGGTTTGTAATATAAAGGGCAGCACAAATGTCTTGATACCTCAGGCTGTTGATGTTGTCATCCACACTGCAGATCTCTCGCATGCCCCCATACTGAATGTAACCCCAAACCATGATTTTTCCTTCACCAAACTTGACTGATTTCTGTGAGAATTTTGGGTCCATGCAGGTTTCAATCAGTCTTCTGCAGTATTTGTGATGATTAGGATGCAGTTCAACAGATGATTCATCGGAAAATCTACCTTCTGCCACTTTCCCAAATGATCAACAAGAAGTAAAGTTATTATTTGTTGCTCTTACAACTGGGATCAACAACAAGACTTTTGTCAGGTAGTGTACATTGAGCTCTTATAAAGCAAAAACATTTTTTTTTTTAAATGGTGTTATCAGATGGTTTCAGCCAAAATATTTGATGTCTTACTAAAGAAAAAAAAAAGTCAATTATGATGAGTAAATTAACACTTTTCTTTTTTGGGTGAACTATCCCTTTAAAGCTCAGACGTTTTCTACAGACATATTATAGTCAAATGTATCACCATCTGAGTGAATTTCACTATCTATACAAAAAATAGAGTGATTTTGAAGTCGTAACATTATTTAAAGGCTTTTCCGTTGTCGTGATAATATTAGTGTTTTCCAATGAGTTTGTCTGTGATCGCATGACATGTGGAGTCTTTAATAGTACTTGCACATAGCCGTCGTTTGTATGAGCATTCGCATTTATTACTTTATCAATATCGTCTGATGGTTTGTCAGTCTTCCGGGTATAATTGTTTTTATTTTATTCGTTCTATACAGTCCAAAAGGCATACTTTTCTTTGTCCTGCTGTCTAAAAACGAATAATCCACTTCCAGGGCCGTAATATTATAGAATGGGTTGTTTGTTGCAGGCAATTGCAGATGTTTAAAAGAAAGAACTTAAAATACTATTCATTTACTTTCTAGATTGGGTAGTGGATTAGATTTTATTGTGGCTATTAGTTGTTTTTTTTGTTGATGGGAATGTTTTAAGGATGTTGTAGTAAAAGAGCACATTGGTCGAACTAATATATGCATGTTCTAAGAGTGTGTCTTTTCAGATTTTGGTAGTTTACTGAAATTCTGATTTTGCTCATTATAGAAAAAGGGTGATGATCTAGATTTCATACACATATAACTCTCTTTTCACTTTGACTTTAATGTTAATGAGAGAATTATGGAGATGGTGAGCAGGAGATCTTTTAGCGTCCTCCCTATATGAATCTGTATTGTTGTCACTACAAAATGACACTCCTGGTTAGAAAGATTCATTAATTAAAACGTGAGATTGTATTGAAATGCGCTACAGTCATCCAGTTGTGACTCAGGAAACTAATTCACCACTGATTCTCTCAATATTTTCCATTTTTTTTTTCTCTTTCTTTTAAAGTAAGTAAAATAATATACAGTTGAAGTCAGAATTATTAGCCCCCCTTTGAATTTTTTTTCTTTTTTAAATATTTCCCAAATTATGTTTAACAGAGCAAGGACATTTTCACAGTATGTCTGATAATATTTTTTTTTCTTCTGGAGAAAGTCTTATTTGTTTTATTTTGGCCAGAATAAAAGCAGTTTTTAATTTTTTAAAAACTCATTTTAAGGTCAAAATTATTAACCCCTTTAAGCTATATTTTTTTCTATAGTCTACAGAACAAACCATCATTATACAATAACTTGCCTAATTACCCTAACCTGCCTAGTTAACCTAATTAACCTAGTTAATCCTTTAAATGTCACTTTAAGCTGTATAGAAGTGTCTTGAAAAATATCTAGTAAAATATTATTTACTGTCATCATGACAAAGATAAAATAAATCAGTTATTAGAGATGAGTTATTAAAACTATTATGTTTAGAAATGTGTTGAAAAAAATCTTCTCTCTGTTAAATAGAAATTGGGGAAAAAAATAAACCGGGGCTAATAATTCAGGGGGGCTAATTATTATTATTATGACTTAAACTGTATGTTGTAAAACATACAAATTATACATACTTGCTCTACAAAGTACATTTTATAGATTCAAAAATACAAAGTTGATTTTGTTTAAATGTATGTTTGTGATAAATACCTACAAAATGTTTGGGAGTGTAATTTACATTGCAAAACATCTACGTATGATCAAGTTATGATTACAACATACCTTTTTTTGCTCAGAGAAAAAAAAAAACAGCATAACCCATAGGAAAATTTTGAGGAAACCATTGGCAAATAAGTATTCACATATTGACGTCAAGACTACAGCACTCTATTTCCTTGTTGTTTTATTCCTGTTTGAGCCAGCGAACACGTACAGTGAGCAAATAAATGGCTTTTAGGATGTTGAAAAAGAACCGTTTAGTTACTTAGAGAAAGTATTTATAATACAATACAGAATTGATATTATGATGAATCTAAAATAAGGAAACAGATTTAGGTCACACTTTATTTTGATGATCCGTTTGTTGAATTTAAGTTACATTGCATTTACATGCCAACTAATTCTCATTAGATTATAAGTAGACTGTTAGGTTGGGGTTAGTGTAAGTTGACGTACTTACTTATAGTCAGTTAAATGTCTGTTGAAGGAACATAATCAACAGAAAATAACCAGACAGTCTACTAATACTCAAATGGACCATTAAAATAAAGCGTTACCCAGATTAGATTTTTATATTATGTAAAAACTGTGTAGCTCTTGAAATGTGTTCACAATGCATTAAAACACTCATGTGAATGGGACATTTTTGAGTCATAGATTTGAAGACCCCAGACTGACAATCTAGTTATTTATTTTTCTTCAAATCAGAATTATAGAAGACATATATAGATGTGACAACAGCAATAGTCAATTCAAGTGTGACTTGTGCTTATGATGAGCCTTCCTAACTTAAATCCAGCCAATTAATTAATCAATCTCAATCTGAAGTAAAGTTCTAAAAACACAGCCTAGTCCTCAAATAAAGTCCTCAAAGGTCTTCAAATAGAGCCTTGAGGCCCCTAACACTTTCAGAAAGCACAAAGATTTCTTCCCGTAACTATTTCATCAAACCTAAGATGGCTATCTGTCAGGAAACATTTCATGCTGCCTTAATTTTTTTGTATGCTTTAATAACGTCACTGTCTGTAAACACTAGACCATGATAAAAGTGCCAAAATGGTTTCAAAGCCTGCCCTTTTTCGCCCCCACCAGCAACCCTGCTGAAATACCCATGATTTCAGGGAAGCCATATATAAATGTTTATGTTGAACATTGCATTGAAATGCCTGAAACTTTTAAATGTGCTACATTTGGTTGCTAGAGATTATATGAACATAGAAGCACAGCGCTGGGGTTTGGCTGGCCTTTGTGTTTGTATAGTGAGTAATGAGCCTCCCAAGAGAAACCCTGCAGGGTGGAACCACTGATAGACATGGGAGTGAAATGCTCTTTGGGTCTTAATAACCCAAGAAAGGTTGGAGAACTTAATGGCAGCTTGAATGGAGAGAGAGAAAGAGAGTTTTAAGTTGGTATGTAGAATGAAATATTGAAAATGCACAGAAACAGCGTCCTTCTCTTCTACTTTAATATTTATGATGACAATATCCTTTGTAACCCTCTTTAAAAATGTATTTGCTGAATCCGCAGCTTTATTGGTTTCAATATTGCAATAAAGTAAGAAGATATTGCATATCTCACAGCATGCACAAGAACTTTAAAGGAAAAAAGTGCAAGAAGTCATCTGACAGTACAGTTGTTTCATGAGGAAATGTGAACTTGACACGAATCATGTATTGATATTGATAGTCTCGGGTTAAAGTTCAGAGACTGAACTTGTGTGTGGCTTTAAGGAAGTCTCAAAGATGTATTATGGAAGGGTTTTGTTTGTAGATCAGAAGTTTATATGATGCTTTGGATTAATTTTAAAAGCTGATGAAACAGTCATCAGAAGTGAGTTTGATCTGTGATCTGCTGATTCTAGTAAAGTTATGATGAACACAAATGCAATCTGTGTGGTAACATGATCAAAATGCAGACATGGCGTTTACAGTATATTTGTGGTACACAAGTGCATTACAGTGGAAAATGTGCAGGGTTTATTTGTGTGAGAAGAGTAAGGAGAATGATGAGAATACTAATGAAATGTTACCTGATATTTTATATGCAAATTCTATTTATGAAGCTTTCCTTCTGTGCTTTATGTATTGACATTTTATGCTGCCACTGAATATAGAATGTAAAAAAACAAAGTACAATTTTTCTTTTTTTCTTTTTTTTGCTTGAATAAATACTCTGTATTTTGACTTCTTTTCTCAAAATTGTGAGGTAAAACTTGCAGTTGTGTTTTCCCCCCCTCAAAACCTGACATTCTAACTCTTAGTTGTGAGTTTACATCTCAGAATTTTGACAGAAAAGTCAAAGTTGCAGGTTTATTTTTGGCAATTTTTCTTAAATGACAATTTTTTTTGTTGTTGTTACAAGCAGTGTTGGGGTTAACGCATTACAAGTAGCATGAGTTACATAATATTACTTTTCTAAGTAACAAGTAATGCGTTACTTATAAAAAAATAAGTAATAATATTTGAGTTACTTTTTTTAAAATATAATTCGAGTTACTTATTAGTTTAATTACCTTTTAAAAATAAATTGCTGAATTAAATTAAAGTAGTCATAATGAATCATGCAGTGAATGAGAGAATGTGTTCATTATTTTCATAGTTCATTTGATTTTACTTAAGACAAATAGTACAAAAGTAGCAAACACATTGCTTTAAACTTTTAATAATCTGTTAATACAGCATGTATAGCTCTGGGGCCAGGAAGTTCTCAGATAACATTACTGTAAAATATTTTTAAGGGTAATTGTAGGTGTAGGTTATACAGTGTGTTAATTACAGAGCTCCTCTATTTAAAAAAAAAAGTTCTGAAAGAGATCAAGCCTCAGCCAGTTAAAAAAAAGTAATGTAAAAGTAACTCAAAAGTAACGTAACACATTACTTGTGATAAAAAGTAACAATGTATTGCAACTACTAACTTATTTGGGGAGTAACTCAATACTGTAATGCATTACTTTCAAAAGTAACTTTCCCCAACACTGGTTACAAGTATATATATATATCTCAAGCTCTGTCTTAATAATTATCAAATGCATGTTAATACCATACAATTCTGAGAAGAAGTAAAAAAGTCAGAATTTTAAGATAAAAAGTCAAAATTAATGCAGTGGCAGAAATGTTTATCTATAACATTTTCAATAGTGAAAATTCTCTCCAAAGCATTACAATGAAATATTACATGATGCTATTTAATATAAATGAATTAGTAATGCAAATACAGATGGAGGTGTTTTTTTGGGGGTGGATAATGAAAATGTAAATCTATATTTGAATGTAAAAATAGCTGAATTCTACATTTGAGGTTTGTTTTTGGCCTGTATTTACTATTATTTTGCTTTATATTATACCGATCATGAGTTTTTGTATTGCCCTATTGGTTTCAGTCTTATTATGCCTGAGGCAGAGATCCGATTGGGTGAAACTTGACTCAATTCTTTAGGAACTCTTTACAAAGCTCTGCCTTAAAGTCCACATAACATGTGGCAGTTAAAAACAAACCTAAACTTGAATTTGAACATGTACAAAAGTATAACCACGACCTGAAATCCAGCGTTTAGTGTGAGGGTGAGTGTTTTATGTATTAGTTAAGAGTGTTAGAAAGATGTTGATTTTGGACAATGTAAGAAAATGACTGACTATGCTTCATGCGAGACTGTGACTTCAGGGCTCTGGATGAAATTTCTCAATAGAGTTTCTCAAAATAAAGTGTTCATGTCTGTCTCATGACCTTGTGTTTATTTCATGGTGTTTGTATGATCAACTACTGAAGCAGAAACTACTACTGATTATTTTAACATTATATTTTTCATCTGTATTCAAATGCAGAATTAAAGGGTGCAGAAAAAAAGTGCTATATGTGCAGTGCATGTACTTCATTTTAAATGAAAAATGTAAAAACTAATACCTTATCAAATCTATAGTGAACTACTACTAGACACTAGATGGCAGCACTGCCTTTAGACTGAAAATTCATTGCAGATGCATTAAAAGTGTCTAAATCTCAAAATGTAAATATAATGTGAATGTGTAAGTTGCATTGATGAATCCATGGACACCATAGCTGTAAGAAAATTATTTTAAAGTGTAATTCCAAGAAGAACACTGTTGAAAGCTCACTCAGTCGTGTGCTTATTAAAGGGTATGCGTTTTTTTGCTTTCAGAAATGTTTTTCCATTATACTGGTTTATACATTTGGAATCAAACGTTTACATACAACAACTTACAGAGTCTGCAAAATGTTACTTTGCCAAAATGAGGATCACACACTGGAAAAAAGTCATTAAGATAACAGCTTGCAAACAAAGTGCTGAATTTTAACAGATTAAGTTGAACATTAGTAATTTTTAAAATTTTCCAAATTTAAAATTAAAACAGAGGGAAAAACAAGAAAAAATTTAGTTGTAATTTTTTTATCAATATTTTGCTTGAATTGAATTATATAATCTTTCAATTTCTAAATATGTTTGGTGACTAAAATATTATTTTAATAAATATATCTGTTTAATAAATCTGTTTTGTTTAAATGCACCAAAATACATTGCCTTTGTTCACTGAGAAAAATACAAATAATCATTTTCAAAATGGGGTGTACTTAATTATGCTGAGCACTGTATTTGGCATTTAAAGTCATTTACATGTAGCCTAATTAAACGAAGAGAAAATGATAGTTGAATTTCTAAAAGTACTCTGTTCAAAAGTTTACATATACAACAATGATTCACTGCTGTTTTTTTTTTTTTTTTTGAAGTTATGCTTGTTCATGAGGCCCCTACACTCAAAAAAGGATGTTTGCTGTTTGATCAAACTACTTATTTAAAATGAGCTGAAACAACACAATTCTTGATGTTTTTTTGGAGACAACTTAATAGTTTTATTGTTAGTGCACTTACATTTGTAAAAACTAATAAGTTAACTTAATTCCTTCATGTTGTCCCAACACAAATGGATTGTGTGAAACCCAGCATTTTTACAGTGGACCTGCTGTTCTTGAGAATGTCCTTTTGGTCCCACAAATTCTTTTTCTTTTTATAAGCAGTTTTGTGTATTTAAAACCCTTTCCAAAAATTACTGCTTTTTCAGATCCATTTTTTTTCACATTAAGGGCAATTGGGAAAACGTATATGCAGCTATTACAGAATCAAAAACTTCTTAATAATGCTTTAAGAGCCTGGGGGTGAAAACTATTTCAATTTGAAGATCAGGGTAAATTGAACTTGTTCTGTCTTCTGGAAAGCATTGTAGCTTCTGAAAATCAGTAATAAATACAAAAAGAAATAAGTTTTAAGTGAAATAAATAAAAAGAAATTCTTCATCTTCATTCTGTTCAAATGTTTTCACCCCCTGGCTCTTAATGCATCGTTTTTTCTTCTGGGGCATCAGTGAACATTTAAACCTGTTTTAATAGTTGCATTTGAGTGCCTCATTTTTCCTCAGTGTGAAAATATGGATCTCTATTTATTTTTGAATAAATTCACAAACACAAAAATGATAAAAATGAAAAAAAAAAAAAAGTCTAGTCTTGATTATAGCCACTTTAACGCACACTAAATATCCTCTTCCATGCTCCAATAAGCATATGTCTGGTGTTTTCAATCATAATCTAGTCTCTGTATGACTCAGAACTCTCCTTCAACATAAGTCAACAAGAGAAGTTTAATCTTTGTAAAACAAACAGTCCGCCTCTCCCCTAGAATAATTTGAAGTATCACTCATGTCTGTGGCGGAGGTGCTGCAGTATGAGTGTGCTGAAGATAACACACAAGACTGGGGGTTTATAGAAATCCATAACCATATGCACGAACTGTACAAATATCTATGCTTGCCTTGGCAAACACCACTAAAAATGTATGGGCTTGGACTCCAGGAGCAGTATCGAGCTCTATGGTATGATTCTTTAAAATTGGTTAGCCTTTCTCTCAAAATAACACAAAATCCATTAAAAAATACAGCCAATTCCAGCACAGCTGTCTCCTGCTGTCTGTGTAAACAGGCAAACAGGCTTTAATTGCTGAGCTGCATCTTGGAGTGTTTGTGGCTCAGTCAGGTATAACTAGATATAAAGTAATCAGTTACTGTAAATAAATGACTTATCTGCTAAAAAAGTAAAGGGATTACTTTTAATGTTTAGGTAATTTAATTACTTAGAATTTACCTGCGTTAAATACTGTACTTACTGTATAAATCAGAAAGCGGCAGAGCAATTGTTTTTTTCAATAAACTAATTTTAAGAGGATCACGTGCTTATGACTGTCCTTATTGATTCTCCAATCAGATGATTCCTGACTCACTAAAAATAACCAGTTTTCTTATCCCAATATCTTCGTCTTGAAGAATCCCCCCTACCCACCCCTACTCCCCCTCCTTTCCAGATGGGCGACATGGCCGCCCAGTGATTAGCCCTGTTGCCTCACAGCAAGAATATCTCTGGTTAAAGTCCCTAATAAACCAGATGACATTTCTGTGCAGAGTTTGCTCATTCTTCCCGTGCTCACGTGGGTTTTCCCTGGGTGTCCGGTTTCCTCCCACAGTCCAAAAACATGCAACCTAAGTAAATTGAACATACTAAAATTGATACCATAGCCAAGCTCTTAGCGAGTACACCTCTCCTCAGCCATCCATATCTGTCATCAGCCAGAAATAAGCCAGGGGGAGTTCATCGAGATCTACCTAAGCTCAAACTCCCCTCTCGCCCTGCAAATGGGAGGGAGCCCAGGGCTCGAAAATCTCATAAGCTCAGGGCTCTCTCCCAGGACAGCATGCCAAACAAGCTTTATTATCAATCATTGGCTAAGTGTGAACTCTTGAATTTGTATTTTGCAGAACAATTCTATTTTTCAACTAAATAAAGCTTAAACTTATCAAGACTAGTTGCACATACTCAAGAAACAATTCAGTTAGAAATAACAACAATGTTAAAATTCTAAAATATGATGCTATTGCTTTGACTGACTTCTTTTAAGTATTACATTTTTTTAGAATAAAGCTAAAAGGCCTTTTTTGACTCAAATTTAGAGAATTAAGCGACTTGGTAACACTTCTTGAAGGGGTGTTCAAACCGTGACATGACACTTCAAGATTTCATGCATGCTTGATAACTGTCATTAAGTGTCATAAGTTCAGTTGTTATTTTAAATGCAAAGATGACAATAGCCATGTTTCCATCCAAAGATGCTAATTAAATTTGTGCGCATAACTGGAATATCACATAAAAGATGTGCTAATAAAGCAGCGTTTTCATCCAACTTGTCAAAGAGAACAAAATCATCACTTCCTGTTTAACTGGCACTAAATATAAAAAACGGAATTTGCTGCGGTATAGGAGAATCTGCGTCAATCTTTTCTTTATTTAAAAAATTACTCAGAAGACTATGCCGACACGCAATGAACACATGGTGGTATTTGAAGGCGTCAGACGCGGAGCACAGACACTCTTGACAATTCTGGAGGTCATTTATAATATAATAACACTAATACTGAAATGATTAAGGCATTTTAGAATGACCAAAACAACATTTCAGATGTTTTACAGTGTGCTCAGCCTGCTGGTGTGTCCATTCACACACATTTTTATCATCACATGATCTCTTATAACAAAATCACATGATGTTTTTTAATGAGCAAACTAGAATTTGTTCAATAAAAGTGTTTCCATTGTAGTTTATGTGCATCTTTTCTTACTGAATAAAAAGTTTATCCCACTCAGTTATGCGCATATGTTTTTTATGTGCATTTTCAAAATTTATGCGCATCTTGGCGTTTCCATCCAGCGGTTTTTAGTTGCATATCCAAAATGCACATAAAAATAGGTGGATGGAAACGTAGCTATTGTTTGAGATGTCTTTATGATAACTTGACAAAACCTGAAAATTCATCATAATCTGACTTTGTCACGACAACTTGACATTACCAAGACAACATAACTTGTCATAAATTGGTCATAAACACGTTTGTCATGAAGCCATTGTAATTGTGTCATTAACAAATTTTCTGATCACTTTTATTTAGTGGTACAATTTGAATTTGTCATTAAGGTATATCATTAATTGTGTCATTACTTTGTCAAATAATAAATGCATGTCATGATTTTGCCAAGTACGATGCGATACTGGATTAGCATCTATGTTGATCCTGAAACATAATTTTTGTTCGAAAATGAAATCCATACCTTATCCCTACCCCTAAATCCAACCATAACTGTAAATTATTCCCAAAATTAGAGAGAAATAATAGTTGAATAACAATCATGTAAAAGTGCATAAACCTAACCGTAAGCCTGAACTTAACATAAACGGTAAACGTATCCCTTAATTCTAATTGGCTGCTTGGAATGTTATTCCAGGATCAACATACAGTAGATGTTAATGCAGGAACATGTCCTACTTGGTGTAATTGGGTTGGCGAATAATGAATACAGCGTTATAATGAAATTTAATGACATTCAATTTAGTTAGACTGTAGTAAAACTGTTCTAAAATTTAGGAATTTCATCAATTCATTCATTCATTTTCTTTTGGCTTAGTCCCTTATTTATCAGGGGTCACCACAGTGGAATGAACTGCTTACTATTTTGGCATATGTTTTACCCAGTGGATACCCTTTCAGCCACAACCTAGTACTGGGAAACACCCATACACTCATTCATACACACACTCATACACTATGGCCAATTAAGCTCATCCAATTCACTTATAGCACATGTCTTTAGACCACATGTGTCAAAGCCAGTTCCTGGAGGGCCGGAGCTCTGCACAGTTTAGTTCCAATCCCAATTAAACACACCTGATCAAACTAATTGAGTGCTTTAGGCTTGTTTGATACCTACAGATAGGTGTGTTGAAGCAGGGCTGGAACTAAACTCTGCAGGGCTCAGGCCCTCCAGGAATTGACTTTGACACCCCTGCTTTAGACTGTGGGGGAAACTTAAGCACCTGGAGAAAACCCACGCCAACACGGGGAGAACATGCAAACTCCACACAGAAATGCCAACTAGAGCAGCCAGGAGCCGAACCAGTGACCTTCGTGATGTGAGGCGACAATGCTAACCACTAAGCCACCGTGCTGCCCTGAATTTCATGAATTTGAGAATTAAATGGCTTTTTTTGTGTTTTTTAACAATTTAAATACAATAGTATTTAGTATTTAATAACTTTTTTTAAAGTAACTTAACCAAAACTGGTCTCAGTGCAGAACTTAAGGAATCAGCTTATTTAGCCACAGGTGTTTTATAGATGCATGTGCACATCGTCAGCACAGAGATAAATGCTCAGCTTTCCAGGAGGCACTGATCCTGAACCTGAACCTCCTCTGCCATACATATTCTGAAACAAGATTGTGCAGTCATGCATGGATCTCCTGCAAATCCAGGAGGGAAAGGTTGTAGCACAGGTTTACATTCACTTTCAAGACCGCAAATCTTTCACTTTGCTTGAATAAGAACTTAGCTGTATTTTTCCCTGAGAATCCTGCACTAATTAATACCCCGCTCATTAAGATAGGCGTTCTTTTATAATTCATTCAGCTGACGTTGTTGGGAAACTGCTTACCTCAATGACAGCCCCATACAGGGCCCCTTTAATTAGACTGCAGTAAATTGCTGAAGCTTTAAACCGGCAGGGATGTGGAGCTATAGAAATCCACAGGACCCTGTGGGGGTCTTTGGAAAGCAGCCAACAGGAGAGGATATTTACTGTCCCAATCTGACGAAAAACAGACAACAAGAGCTGAAAAACGAAATGTTGAAATGGCATTGTCTTAGACCCAAACTTTCTTTTTATTTGAAATACTGTAACTCTCTATATAGAAAGAGAATTAAAATATTAAATTACTACCCAAATGACACAATATGCAACATTTAACAATTGATACTATAATAAAATGACCAAACTATGGTTCCCACTTTAAGTCAAATGTCAAATTCCCTGAACTGAAATCCCTGATTTTCACTCGTTAAAAAGCATTTCCATGACCTATTCTCCTTATTTTTTTTTTACATACGAGCGGAGAGGCTATTGTAACTGTGTCAAGACTTCCAGTCTCAACATATTTCAACCTTTAGTGCTTTTTGCATGTAACACTCTAATTACTTTTTCTTTCTATTTTCTTAGTTAAACATAATATGCAATTCACTTTCATTTGGCTTATTCCTTGATTCAAACATATTGCCTCAGTGGAATGAACCACCAATTACTCTGGCATATGTTTTATGTAGCCTGATCTCACGAGGAAACACAACTATTTTACATTTTGTCAGTTTAGTAGCTAATTCAGTTGTAAAAAAATTTAAGATTTTTAAAAGGAGCCACCCAACCATTCAACATAGGCTCATTCTGAAAACGTAGCCCTATATACATTTGTGGAGATCGCAAATTATGTAGCCAAAGTAACGTATGACTGCATTTCACCTTTAAAACAAACACTATGGGGCGGTATGACGACGTTCCTTTGCTCACTTATCAGCTGACTGCTTACGTCCGTATGGACAGCTTTTCTGCGGTTACCAGTTTGTCTGATAGCTCGACGTGTACGTTGGCAGACTTAAGATGCAGAGTGGAGTTGACCGCGACAACAGTTGACTGGGTTCGAGTCCAGTGAAGAACGGTTTCAGAAAGCAGGTAAGACAAAAACAGTAGCCAAAAAATAAAATAATGGGGGGGATTAATTGGTTGGTCAGTCAGTCGACAGCTAAATCTTCGAACTGGTGTGAATGGCACTCGCGAGAGATATCTGAAAAAGCGTACACAGCGGCCTCTGGTGGAAAAAACAAAAACTGCAAAAACTGAAACTGCAGAAAATGAAAACAAAAACGGCAAAAATACGTAGAAATGTATATAGGGGTATGTCATCAGAATAAGCCTGGGTTGCAATTGTCAATGGGGATAAAAATTGTACTAAATTGTAAGAATTCATACAAATTAACCACTAAATCAAAAAATTCTGAATTGATATGAGATAGCGTTGGCTTTAAGTGGTGGATACCAATTCAGTAATTCATCACAACATTGAAAACTGACAATAAAATATATAACTATTGATTTAATTTGTATACCACACATAAATAAAACACACAAAGACATCAAGTGCGGTTCATTCCACTGTGGCGACCCCTGATAAATCAGTGAATGGTGGATTAAGTGGAAGGACAATGAAATAAAATGAATGAAGAAATCAAGATTGCAAAAAAGTGTCCATTTAAAGAAAAGTGTACTGAACAAACAAACCAAAGTACTTTGCTTCTTTTTTTTTACACTGCCTACCTATGGCTCTTTAAATCTTCGAACTGGACCCAATCCTAAATGAAATATCGGGGCTTCACACCTTGCCACACTTGGCTGAACAGCACAAATGTAAAACATTGGCTTTGGTTACAGTGGATGTGATCGTAAGCTGCTGGCACTTCAGAGAGCACAGGTCTGAGAGCGGATTTACTCACTCCAGCCATTCCCTGCTAATGCGAGCTATATTTTCATTGTGCCGCTGATCTCAAATAGGTTAAAAATAGACACTTTCTTCTACATCCTTTCTGACCTTCTCGCTCAGACGTAAAATACAATCCCACGGGAACATTACACTGGCCACGAGATAAAAACAGAAGCCCACTGGGCCAAAAGCTCTTCACTAAAATCGGCTTCTTATCTGAAAGCAGCAAACGCACACGTGTGCTTCGCTGTGACGATCAATAAGACAGATAAATGAAAACTCTGTGGGCAGAAGCTGACTCACGCCGGCTCATTGTGTTTGTCTTAGCACTCGGAGGTCAGGATATCACTGATGGGAATCTGCGTGAGACCCAAACATCAATAAATGTTGTGATTTCAGGCCATGGGGAAAGAAGGCTGTGTCCATATGACCAGGAGGTGTATACTGCGTTCAGTGATGGGGGATTGTTATCTGTGTCACTGTCTCCAGATCTGTCCATCAGGTCCTACTTTTCCTGACATTCTTGCCCGTTTTGGTAAGAAGGTCTAGTAAGTGATGTGAACGATGCACTTTAAGTTTAAAGAGATACTGTAATGAATATTGTCATTCTGTGTAGAGCTGCATGATTGCTGATAAACTCATTTTGTTGTAAGGGTTGGGTGATATCGACCAGTTTGACATCGTATGATGTCTAATGTGAAACATCACGATGGACGATGGAATTTTCGTTGTAGGTGGCGGTGAATAAACTGTTTATGAATAATTAATTAATTCATAACAAATTAATTATTTGTAGCCTACTGTTTCAACTACATGACCCGATGGTCTTTGTTTTACCCATAAGGAATCAAATAATAAATAAATAAAGATAAGTTAGACACAAATTGCCACCTGTCAATCACTTTTTTTCTGAGGGATTCTGGCATGAATAGGCAGAGTGATCTGTGTCGTTATAATGGCTTTGACAAACTTGTTTGGTAAAAAAGGTGTAACCAACAGGAACCAACCAACAGTATCTGAGGATTTTACAAAGGAAGTTACAAAGCACAAGCATGAAAGTCAAAAGGTTGAAGCAGTGTACTGACGCTATGACACATTACCTGATAGATTCAAAAGACCAAAACGTCATTAGATAGAGACAAGACTAATTAAATATCACGTTTAACAACTATAGTGAGACGCGATCCAGCAGTAGATCCTTGATAAACTGTCCGACGTGCACTGCTCTCTAGGGGTTTTGTGCTTAAAGCACCCGCTGACTGCCTGGAGCTCAGGCGTGTGGGTATAGTGTGGATGGAGGGCTGTTCAGAAATGCTAGGTGAAACGCCAGTGTGGACGTGGATCATTTTTATTCTAAAATGCCATTTTAAAACTAAGACGTATTAGTGTAAACGGGGCCTGAGTGTGTGTTTTTCGCCAGCGGGTTGCTGCTGTGACGGAGGCAAGGCGGAGAATAGCGATGCTGGCATGTCTATAGGCCATCGGCGGTGACACCGTCTATAAACCCAACCCTAGTTGTTGTTGTTGTTTTAAATAAAATAGAGAAAACAATTCTAATTCTGAATACACTGAAAAAAAGATGTTTGCTGTTTGTTCAAACTGCTTATTTAAATTCTTTCTTTTTAAACTTGATTCTTGAGTTTTTTTGGAGACAACTTAATTGTTTTATGCTTAATCAACTTTATTTTACAAATTTATATAAAAAAAATAATAAGATAATTAATTCCTTTATGTTGTCACAACATACAACGATTGTTTGAAACCCAGCATTATTTTACAGTGTGGATAGTTTAAAAAAAAAGTCATACACTGGAGGTTCTGGCAAAAAAAAAAAAAAAGGAATTAATTAAAGATTAGTATTTACATTTTTTCCCTACACCTAATGTTTTGTATGAACTATGAGAGTAACTTCCATTAAACTGTGAACAATCAGTGAAATGATTGAAAAACTGAGTACAATAATGGGTCGTTATTCTTCTCAAAATTCATCCATCCAATATAAAAGGCTACCTATTAACAAATGACATTCAGCAGATCAAAAATAACCCAAAATACTCAACAGCAATTTTATGGACATGTTGAATATAACTGGGCAGTTGAATATAATAGGCAGTGTTGCATAAGATACTTTAAACAAAGTAATGAATTACTAACATTGTATTTGAATTACTTTAATTACTCAAGGAATGCAATTACTTGACACCATACTTCAAATCCTGATAAATCTGAACACAGTCAACAGAAATGAATCTCTTAATTCGTCAAACAGGACCTTTTTAGCCTTATTAAAAACACTTTAATTAATATATGTATCAAAACATGAACATGTTAAAATAATGAAAGATATGCGCATTGGAAATAGTATCGTTATTAATTTCTGACTCAGTTTATTTTTTCTTAAGCATGTTGTAACTAATAGTTTCTCTGCTTCTCTCAGCGGATTTACACAGAACTGTTGAATTTATGTACAGTATTTAAGGCAAGTCCATTATAAGTAATTGTAATAAAATCTCTTACTTTACTTTTTAAGTGATTTAATTACAGTACTTTGTAACTAATTACACCCAACACTGAATGTAAGTAATATAAAGAAAAAAATAATATGGACAAACAAAACAGTATACTCAAAAACTCAAAAGAGCTTTGGCTACAGATATTCTTGTGATACTAATGCCACATTAAAATAACAAGAGCTCAAAGCTAAATAAAAATTTCACTCAGCTTCAACTGAATGTTTTCTTGGACAGTATTTGAATTTTTTGTAGCACAACAGAATTTTTAAGTTGAAATGCAGTACTCACATGCAGATAAAGGTGGATATCATTCATTTAATTATTTTTCATTGGCTTAGTCTCTATTTCAGAGGTCGCCACAGCAGAATGAACCACCAACTAGAGGTCTGCATTACAGCCGCTGGACCTGGCCAGATTTCTTGTGGCGTGAGAATAAATTTCCGAATAAAACACGGTAGTGGTTGGTAACTCTGGTGTAATTTGAACAGGAGCTAACAATATAGTGTTCCCGAGTCCCAACATTATTTCAGAACAGCATATCTGTGATTTCCTCATTATTATTGAGCACCGGTACAGCCAGTGCTCACACGACTGTAACACATGATGAACGCATGACCAGTGCTTTTTGAACATGTTTTTTTTTTCCGCACTGTCTGTGCACGCATCATCTGCATAACAGCTCTCAGAGCGAGCTTTACCATGGCAGAACAAAGTAAAGATGCACTGTCCTTGAAGGACAGCTCACATTAGAAAACGATCAGTTTACTGTTAGGAATCGTTTTCTTGCATCATAGATGCAAATGGAAAAATAAATTACCCTTTGTGCGATGTGATAATACCTCAAGTTTTACCCTTAAGCAGTCACAAGACTGGAACCTCATGTTTAAGGCGGCACTCATGTCTCATCACAAAAGGGCAAATAAAACTGACATTTAGCCCAATAATTCTTGCATAACATACAGCTTTATCTGTTATCTCTTGCTTTTGGTAATACCTAATATAAACGTGAGATTTTGGAAACCAGATCTAAATTTAGTGGGAAGAAAATTACCGGGTCGGGTAGAAAATTAGGGCGTACTCACACTATGTACAGTTGCGTTGAACCGGGCCAAAGCACGCTTGTCCCCCCTCCCGTCTTCCCCGTCGGCCCGCACACACATTACATTCGGGCCTGGGTACGCTTACGTCACCGATGACGCGCTTTTCAGTAAGCACTTTCGCTCAGCACAGTGGACATTTCTTAAGTTATATCGTTTAAGTCGTTTGATATGCAGTAACACGCAGTCAAATGCTTCCAACCGGACCAGGGCCTTCTCAAACGATGCGGGAAACGGGCCTGGGCACGGTTCGGATAGCATAGTGTGAGTACGCCCTTATTCTAAGCGGGCAGCAGGTACACAAAGGCTGAAAATACGGCGGTCGGATGTGGAATAAAACCTGGCAGGAGCGGGACTATAAAAACAGTCCCACGCAGACCTCTACCGCCAACTATTCCAGCATATGTTATATGCAGCGGATGCCCTTCCAGCTGCAACTCAGTACTGGGAAACACCCATACACTCTCTCATTCACACACACTATGGATTCCAGGTTTTGAACTTACAGCTGCTTTACGTCAGTGTGGACGTGGATCGTTTTCATTCTAAAGTGCCGTTTTAAAATTAAAACGTATTAGTGTAAACAGGGCCTTAGTTTAAAATATACACCTATACCACTTGTGTTTTGACTGTGGGGGAAACCAGAGCACACGGAGGAAAGCCACACGAACATAGGGAGAACATACAAACTTCGTGTGGGTTTCCTCTGGGTGCTCCGGTTTCCCCCACAGTCCAAAGACATGCGGTACAGGTGAATTGGGTAGGCTAAATTGTCCATAGTGTATGAGTGTGAATGAGTGTGTGGATGTTTCCCAGAGATAGGTTGTGGCTGGACGGGCATCCGCTGCGTAAAAATGAGCTGGATAAGTTGGCGGTTCATTCCGCTGTGGCGACCCTAGGTTAATAAAGGGACTAAGTCGACAAGAAAATGAATGAATGAAATTCTTTATATCTGAACTATATCCGAGTACTTATGTGACAATTTTAAAGTTTTTTAACACTGAAATAATAATTCTGTTATAATTCTAACTAAACACTGAAGGCGTTTCATTAATATACATGACAACTGCCATCTCTGGGTCAAACGCAGTCAAAGGTTTAATAAACATGCAAATTACGGTCAATTGTAATTAAGATCTCCTTAGTCTTTGAATAAAGATCACAATCTTTTACTGATTAATCGTGTAGGTCTTATTCTCTCATTTACAGTTTCATGTTGATGCTGTGTGGCTTTCTTTCTGCAGTGGAGCTCAAATACATAATACAGTGAATGAGAACTAAAAGATTTCAATCTCCAAAAAGGACACAGACGTATCATAAAACATCTATTTGACACTAAACATTTGAGATGTTTAATACCTTTCTGTGAGAAACAGAACGCATTTAAGTCATTATTCTCTCCTGTTCCCCTTCAGTGAGCTGTTAAACGCTCCAACTGGATTATTGATTCATTGGGCTGAATTTAATTCGATGATTCAATTAGTTGAATTTCAGCCTGTTTCTTTCACAAAAGCTACTATAGTGTTTTACAAGACTTTAAAGAAATGAAAAGTCTGTTTATTGTTACTTTAAAATGAATTTTGAAATTTTATATATACTATTTTATCATATTTATATCTAAAATTAATGTTACAATTTATTTAAAAAATAAAAATGATCTGTAAATCTATAATTTATTAAACTAAAATGAAAACTGAAGCTATATATACATATATATATTATATATATGACCAATATCACACTCGTAGCAGTGCGATATGGTGGGAGGCGTGCATTGTAGTGTCCCACCAGTGATGATATACAGCCATATCTCACTGCTACGAGTGTGATGTTGCGTTTATACAACAGTTTGACGGCATAATTGTGTATATAAAAAAATTAAACACGGAGAGTCAAAATCCTTTTGTATGAGGAAGTACTTTCTTCCGACATTCCTTTACATCTGCAGCAGAAACCATTGCTAATTCACCAACGTCATATTAGATCTAATATTTGAATGATTTTCTAGCGCAATGTCTAAAGTGATGACAAAACAGGTGATTTTGCTCACATTTTATAATTATAAGACTGATTGGCATGAAATGGCATCAGTCTAGAGACATTTTACAGTATTTCTCTGTTGCAATCGGGATATCACAATAATTAACCCCGAAAAAGCCAAAGCAAAACAAACACTAACAGATTACTGTTGTGTTTGCGATAAGGAAAAATGCTAAACACATGCGGGCATTTCTTCTTTCTTTCTTTTTACTGAACTGGTCTGCAGTGACGAAAACAGGAGACGCATTAGAAACAAACAGATGGCCAACCAAAAAGTAACTCGGGGTTATACAAAGAGTGGCCAACACAAAATACATACATTCCTGATATGCGAGTCCCATCTCACACTCAATACACTACAATTATTATGGTATAAATACAGCACTACAACATAAAAAAGAGAAAGATCGGTTTAGAATGTCACTCACCAATTTTATAACATTTTGATCAGCGGTAGTTTGAAAATACACCGATTCTTCCTCTAAGGGCTTATTATTCGATCTCTGTCGTCATCTTGTGGATGGACAACGTCCACCATCTTTACTCTGCTCAATGACAGGCTGATGGATGTCGATGCGCTGTGCCTCAGAAATGATAAATATTTAAAATAGGCACTATCCTGATAAATAAACTGCATAATTGCAATCTAAACAACTACATTCCCGCCTAAAAAAGCCTCAAAAGTACATTATGTTGTCCAGCAGCTGCAATATTTGTCAAACTGTAGTGAGTTTATTGATCTGCTGTCACTCTATGTTGGTGGAGTAATACAGAATAGTGAGGAGGCTGTACGAGTGCTGTTATTGAAGAATATTGCACGGCTATCAGCCAATCAGTTAACTAAACTACAATATTATTTCACTGATAATTATTAATAATATTATGAAGTAAAAAAGATATAAAATATATATATTTTTGTTCAACATGCTTTTTTTGTATTTACAAAAAATTCGAAAAATCCCATTTTACAAGTAAAATTTTTTACACAGTCACACATATTTAATAGTTATTATATTTGTTCTGTTTCTTGAACCACACCAGGGTATAGCAGGAATCCTAAAGATAATTTAATTGCCTTTTTAAGACTTTTTAAAGACCTTCTCAGAATATTTTAAGACCTTATCACCACTTCAAGTTCTAATCAGTATCAAACCTTTAACTTAATAAACAGTTGTTAATAAACAGCTGTAGTTAAATAAATCAGTGGAGCACAACCATGCAACAGAACTCAGATAAGCTCAAAAGAAACAAAGCTTGAAAGAATAAATTACGCGGTTGTTTACAGCAACAGGCTTCAGCCACTGTTTAAACTGGTCTTTTCCCAACTAGGAGTACGCAAACTTACATTTTCCCATTTTGCCGTCTGTTTCACTCTATGGTTTTGCTACATGTGGAGAGCGTCACATCACCTTCCCACTTTTGTCTCAAATTACGTGACATCATCCGGACAGAGGAGCTTGGCTGTACGCGCCCCAGACCGAACCAATCGTGTGGATTGAGCACGTTGTTGTTAATATTAGGAGGAAAATAAATATATATATATTTTTTGGATTAAAAAACTTTGGACAACGCTTGAACAAAATAAAAAAGACCTCGTAAAAATGCAATTAAGACTTTTTAATACCTTTTAAGGGCCTTAATTTTCTCATAATTGATTTATCAACTTTTAATACTTTAAGACCCCGCAGACACCCTGCACACAAAGAAAATTCTGAATGTAGTGTAGACTAGATATATGAATCACTTTAGTTAGGGTTGCAAAATTCCAGAAATTTTGAAAGCTCAAAACTTTCCATGTGGGAAACCAATGTGAAAACATCGAAATTATCAGCAAGACAATGAAAATAACACAAATACACACTTACTACTTAATAGGTAAGCCACATTTCTGCATTTGAGTCCAGCCATTACATCCATTCAAGTAGGTTTTATATAACTTGACTAAATATACTTTATCGATGGCATGAAAAATCATACAATTTATATCATTTGTCCCACAAATTTTCTTAATTTGCCATAAATACCTGTAAATTTCTGTAAGTTTCCAAATTGTAAAATGTGCAAAAAAGTTTTTAGAAATTCACCAGAAATTCTTCACCCCTTTGCAACCCTATAGATATTTATTTCTGTATCTTCCATTTTTTATCTTGATTTTTTTTAAATCTTGAAACCTTTAGTCCACATTTACAGTAATAATATTCATAAATTTGCCCTTTCATCTTCAATCACAGGAATTAAGCAATTGTTGCTGGACAATTCAAATCATAAAAAATAACATTGCAATTATTTTTACATTGCTTTTTCTGTAATTGTTATATTTCAGAAATGCTGCATATGCCTGGGAGTTTTTCTCAAGTATGTCTGCAAAAAGACAGAGAGCTGACCTTCTGTCACCACAGTAACACAATAACAAACCCATCTCTGTTCTCCAGCGTTGCAGAGCCTGCAGAGTCTCTCCACACAAACAACTTTCTGGCTCTTCTCTGGGCAAACAGGAGAACGGGAGCTGGAATGTAAACAGGAGACAGATTTGTGAATACGCAGCATGTCATCTTTATTTAGCACCCTACCGGTAACATGATTATTTTTCCACATTTCACAGTAAAAACCCTCCTGGATGCACGCTGGACTTCTAGCTGAGTGTTATTTCTGAATAAAGAGTCATGCGGGTTGCAGACGCTGTAGGACGTCTGGGGAAATGAGTACAGTCAATACATTACAATGGAGTTGGAGGAACTTTACAAAAGAAATGGTTTTTCCTTCTATTGAAAACCCTTCAGTGATTAACTGATGAACTACAATGAATTGCATGCAATTACAATTTACAATTTAAATACAATAAGATTTATACAATAATAATAATAATAATAATAATTCCTTACATTTATATAGCGCTTTTCTGGACACTCAATGCTCTTTACTCATTTTTGGGGCGAATCTCCTCATCCACCACCAGTGTGCAGCATCTACCTTGATGACACGACGGCAGTCATATTGTGCCAGACCGCACACCACACACTAGCTGATTGGTGGAAAGGAGACAGAGTAATGAAGCCAATTATGATATGGGGATGGTTAGGAGGCCATGATGGACAGAGCTTAGTGGGCAAACTTGGCCAGGATGCTTTTCGAAGGACATCCTGGAATTTTTAACAACCACAGAGAGTCAGGACCTCGGTTTAATGTCTCATCCAAAAGATGGCGCTCACTGAGCAGTATAGAGTCCCCTTCACTATACTGGGGTGTTAGGACCTACACAGATCGCAGGTTGAGTGCCCCCCTGCTGGTCTCACTAACACCACTTCCGGCAGCAACCTAGCTTTCACATGTGGTCTCCCATCCAGGTACTGACCAGGCGCAGTGGGTGACCATGTGAGAGACAAGTTATACACTTCTAACAAGGTTTCCTCAGGGTTTTAAAAAAAAAGTGTGAAATTCCAAAATCTAAATCATAGGCTTTAAATGTCTTAATTGTATCAAACTCTAGAAATTAAATCACCCTTATTAAATGTTACCTTTAATATTTAATGTAAAAATAATATTTATGTATACTATAAATGCTACAAAGGTGCTTTAGAATATGTGTGTGTCACGATCACCAGTGATCTAGTCATTGCTGATCACTGGAAAAGATGCATTATCACCCGGACTGCAATTCTGCCACTGTATGAACTACAACTCCCATCAGGTAACTCACTCACACACACACCAGTTCTGGATCGCCCCTGAGTACACACACACACACAGCTGCGAACTCATCATGGACTGATTATCTGGACTATAAATTCATCCTCAAACATTCACACGTTGCTTGGTCTTGTTTCCTGTAACATTTTGACGTATTTTCCTTCCTTTGTTCTTCCATGGGTTTTGATCCCTGTTTTGTTATCATTTATGTTGTCTCCTGCGCAACCTTTCGCCTATGACCACGGTCCACGACTACGATTTTGGATTACTCCTATGTATCTGTTTGTTCCCGTTTGACCTTTGCCTGCTTGACTAAGCTATTAATAAACTGCGTTTGGATCCTCACCACTGTTGTCACCAGACTCCTTATGTTACACTGTGTGTATTTGTGTCCTTTATGCATTTATATATTCATTTTCCATGAAGATATTTTGAAAATGTCCTACTGTAAATGCGTTAAAGAACTGGACAATGTAAATTATGAGTTTCTCAATATTTAGATTTTTCTAAACACTCAGATTTCAAATTGTTGTATCTTGTTTAAATATTGTCAAAAAAGTGAGGCTGGGGACACAAATTATTTTATTTGTTTCTTTTAGATTAAGTTGATATCTGCTGTTTTTTTCTGCTCTGGAGTTTAATTAAGGGGTCAAAACAGATGCACCAGCCAAAGTCCTCAAATCCTGTCTCTACTGCTGTAACAAGGAAATCCTTTTAATTCAGCAACTGGTTGATCCGGAAGGAAGTACTAGAAACATGTTTGTATTTGGTGCAATGCTAGCGAGGTAAAATATCAGATATGAGGAAAATCTGTATTTTATTGCTTCATGTACAGTGGCCACATAAGCTGTTTACGATTTAGCTTTTTATTGCATTGTCAGACATGAATTTGCAACTAATGATTTTTCAGCTGTTTAACTTTTGGCAATGTTTAACAATTAATATTTACTAACATTTATATAATATAATATAATATAATATAATATAATATAATATAATATAATGTAATGTAATATAATATAATATAATATAATATGCATCTGTTGTGTAAAACATGACAGAATAGTAGGTGGTTCATTCCGCTGTGGCAACTTCGGATAAATACGAATGCCGAAGGAATGAATAATATAATATAATATTCATTCATTTTCTTGTCGGCTTTGTCCCTTGCGGGGTCGCCACAGCGGAATGAACCGCCAACTTATCCAGCACGATTTTACGCAGCGGATGCCCTTCCAGCCGCAACCCATCTCTGGGAACTTCCACACACACATTCACACTCATACACTATGGACAATTTAGCTTACCCAATTCACCTGTACTGCATGTCTTTGGACTGTGGGGGAAACCGGAGCACCCGGAGGAAACCCACGCGAACCCAGGGAGAACATGCAAACTCCACACAGAAACGCCAACTGACCCAGCCCAGCCGAGGTTCGAACCTGCGACCCAGCGACGTTCTTGCTGTGAGGCAACAGCACTACCTACTGCGCCACTGGGTTGCCCATAATATAATATAATATAATATAATATAATATAATATAATATAATATAATATAATATAATATAATATAATATAATATAATATAATATATCTTTAGTTTAGGCAGCATGGTGGCTCAGTGGGTAGCACAATCGCCTCACAGCAAAAAAGTCGCTGGTTTGAGCCCCGGCTGGGTCAGTTGACATTTCTTTGTGGAGTTTGCATGTTCTCCCCGTGTCTCCGGGTGCTCCGGTTTTCCCCACAAGTCCAAAAACATGTGGTACAGGTGAATTGGGTAAGCTAAATTATCTGTAGTGTATGAGTGTGAACGAGTGTCTATGGATGTTTCCCAGTGATGGGTTGCAGCTGGAAGGGCATCCGATGAGTAAAACTTATGCTGGATAAGTTGGCAGTTCATTCCGCTGTGGCGACCCCAGATTAATAAAGGGAATAAGCTGAAGAAAAGAAAATGAATGAATGAATCTTTAGTTTAGTTATTCACTCCACTCTAACATTCATTCATTTTGTTTTCGGCTTAGTCCCTTTACCCAGTATTTAGCCGTTCATGAAGGGTTGTATGTGTTTGTTTCCATGAACCACAGGGTTTGTTGCATGTTTTTCCCTGCGATGCTGTCAGGGCCGATATGGCAAAGCTGTTGATTTTTTTGAGAATTGAAGAATGGCGAACTTTGTCTTTTATCAGTTGAGTTCGTTACCATTCGTACACATCGCCTATATCCATGCTGCTGTGTTCGCCTATTTTTACAATCATACTGATTATCGGCAGGGTTAATGGTTGAAATAAATAGGGCAAGAGACCTGCTGCACTGCTATCCAAGTTGTCTGCATTCAGACCTGGGGATTCAGGAGGAGAGAAGTCCTCCTCAGTTATAGTGTTTACATGATGAAGCTGCGGTAACACTGGACTTTTCTTCCCATAGCTTTCCATTTATATGCACGCGAATGCGTCAGACCGGAAACACAAGCTCGTGCGACAAGTTTCGCAGTTCGCTGCGTTGCAAAGTTCAAGCTTGGTGAACTCTGACCTTTGAAATCGCATCACTTGACTGCATGAGACCAATCAAGGATCAAAACATGACCTCTTTGGACAAAAAATTTAAATATGGACCAATTGCTCACTTTTTTAAATGTCTAATCATCTTGTCTAATCCCGCCCCTTTTCACAGCGTTATGCGACAGAATTTTGCAAGCTTAAACTCTAGTGTGACTGCGGCATTATCTTTCTAATGATATAACAAATTGTGGTTATATGAAATTGCGAATAACACATGTAGCAGGGCATTAAATTACTTACTGTTTATTTATTTGCATTTTAACTTTGTAAGCTATAAAATCAAGAGTCTCTTCATGTTTTGTGTCTGATATTTTTTTGTCTGATTTTGTGCTCCAACTGACAGTTGTTCGTCCCTTTTTTTTCCCCTGCTCTGCCAGCCATGTCCATCCTCCCTCTGCACTCCATGCTCATAATGAAGCATTTAAAAAAAAAATCTGAGGTAGACTTGAACTGAAAGTTATCTGATATGAAGAGCTTCTATCTGATATGAAGTTATCAGATATGAATCGGTGTCTAATTGACTGCTGTTTTGTCATCTGTATTTTAGAATTTACTTTTTTAGGCAGTTGTAGTCACTGTTTGTGTTTTTCCAGCATGTTTGGAGCTTGTTGAGAAGATACGAACCCTGTTGAGTAGTGCTTTTGGCTATATTTAAAAATTCTATATTATTTGGTAACTCACTGTGCTGTTTGAGCTCCTCTTCAGAAATTCAAACAGATGCCTGCTGTTTTTTAATTATTTATTTTTATCCTCATTTAGTGGATGTATCAAATTTGCAATTATGTTTTTTCGAGATGCTTCAAAGCTGTTGTATTTGGAAATAACCAATTTTTGACATATATATTTTGTATAGACCATTTCAATGTGGTCATGTCATTAACCCATGAACATTTCCTGCTTGTTATCAAACAATTTCATAACTGTAACAAGAAGCAATTCAATCCTAACAGCTATCATAACATTATTTATCAATATGTGACTCTTTAGGGATTCTCGGAAGCTATAGATATTAAAAATGTACAACAGGAAATACGTTGGGACCATTGCTTTTGTTTACATCCCTCAAAATGCATGCAATATGCTTTGAGTATGTGAATAACCACATATTCATCTCAGTACCAGACAATGGCAAAATTTAGCAGCAGAATGCTTTATTTTAATTATTTTTTCAATTTTCTTGTTCATTCGCTAGTTTGCTTTAAAGGAGCAGTTTGTTTGGACAAGGAGAGGGAACCAGGAGACTAGAGAGACATTTACATGAACAAATTCATTTCTCATGTCTGAGGGCACACGTTTTGTTTTTTTCATAGAGAAATTAAAAAGACTTTAAATAAGTTTTCTGTGTTCGTTTGTTTCTTAACTTTTGTGTAAAATATTCCATTAAGTCACAAAGCTTCAGTTATGTATTTTTGCTATTGTAGTGCTTCATTTACAGAGATTAAATTTATTTGTCATTACTTTATGTTTTAGTTATGAGAGGCTAATTGTCATGACATGAATTAGTGACTATTTTGATACTGCTGTTTTACTGCATTTTAGGGTTCACTTAGCACTTTAATTTTTGAACTTTTGGCTGTGTTTAACAATTAAAATGATCTGTTAAATAACAAAAACAGGTTCATTCTAAATATGTGCTTCAGCCTACAGATTTAAAATTGCAAAAACGTACTTCTACAGTACAGTTTCTAGGTTTTTTTTTTTTTTACCGGTTTAAATGCATTTAATTTTAAAGAAACTTAATAGATATGTGACTTAAAGTTATAGGAAATAACATAAATTTATCTAGTGATAGCAAAGTGTATGACAATTTAGTGTCCCTTTTGCCAACTGTCCTCGTTATAAGAGGTTTGGTGTAATGTGATGAACATCTGCAGTCATTGGTTTGGAGCAGAGTAAGCACCAGCAGTCTCTCTCACACACACTCGCACGTGTTTCAAACCGTTCAATTAGAAACAGCAGGTATTATACAGGAGAAAACACAAACACTACAGCAAAAGCCAACAACGAACAATAAATGAAATGATCAAATTTGCGGCCACACACATTTTTCTGTTGTACTGTTTTTAGGTCAAATGAAAGCTACGGTGCACTATGACTTGGACAACTTTTATTGTCCACACTAAAAACATATTAACGGGGACATATTGTCGACGAATATCGGATTGTTTTCATGCAGTTCCTCGTAAATAATCTGTAATTTCATAGAGTTTGCCTCACCTGTCTCCATGTGGACAGCTTTTTTGCCATGGTCAGTTTGCTCAATAGCTCACTTTGTACAGTGTTGTACTTTGCAGAGCCCCCAAGTTCAAGTCTGGTGAAGCACGATTCCACAAATAATAAAGAGGTAAGATAAAACTACGTGATGGCAGTGCACTTTTCGCCTACGTTTATTAAGATTTGCAAAAATGTAGACAGCGCCCTCTTGTGGATTTGTCATGTCAAACACGCAACATCCAGTCCAATGTCTCGCAAAAATGTAGGCTGAGGCACGTCTTGGGACTGATCTTTGATACATGATGTATATCATTCAGATTTATATTTTGAGTAAAGTTAGTTTAAAATTTGAGTATTTAGGAGCAGGATGTGTGAACTATCCCATCAATTTGTTGGGTAGCTACTATTCAAAAGTCTGTCTGTTCATTTTACCTATTCAAACTGCTATCTGGTGTTTTTTATTATTATTTTTATTGTTCATGACTTCACGTTTAGTAAATGTTTTAAATTAAAAGCAGTTCTAACGAGCATGTCTTCTGTAACCAAATATTATTTTATCCCAGTGCAAGACAATAAAAGAATGTAGCTTTTTATTCAGAATTAGGATGCTTTACATGGCCATGCTTTACATTTACGTTGCAGACCTTTTGATTTTGTTCGATCTTCAAATACTTTTGGTTTACACATCTGAAAGTAAGCATCTGCCATTTCCTCATCTAACACCCTCTGACACAACTTTTCCTGCCTGCTGGAAAAACCACACCCCAAACTCTCCCTATTGGTCAACTGGAAAATGATTGACAGATTTGAGTGGACTCTTTTCAGTGTTTTAATGGGAAGCTCAGTGTTTACCCTTAAACAACATACTGTACTTATAGTAGTCAATTCAGTGTTCATTTGAATATGACAAAGTGTATGCCAGACTAAACAGATGAGTCTTCAGTCTAGACTATACTTAAGGCTGTTCGGAGTTAGTGTGAGAATATGGGAGTGATATTATCATATTTCCTGAATTTGCTTGATCTCTGGTGCTGCATTTTAAACAAGCATATTTATGGAGACTCTGGGGCATCCAGCCAAAACTGCATTACAATAATCAAGTCTTGAACTTTTCTGCATCTCAGACTGAAAGATGTTTTGTGTTATGTATTTATGAGGTGGAAAATACAGTTATGAATCAGAGACTTGAGAAAGAAATGGCCTTCAAATGCTAATACCATGTTTGCTAATAATTTCATCTAAAGAGAATGTATGAGAACAGCATCTGTTGCACACCAAATCATTAATGTACCTAATTTAATGTGCCAGAGAGTGCATTGATTCAATATGATTAATTGTACTCTTATTATTCAGCTGTGGTGTATCTAGATTAAAATTTTATGGCACCTTTAACATTTGTTTGTTACTGTTTTTATTTTCACAAAGAAGATAGAAGAAATCTACCTGATGTGAGTGAAATACATAAAAAACACATGATCCAGTTCCAGAGGTAAAACCAACAAATCACAAATGATCTTGAGTGTTCAATACTTTAGAGACCTACTATTATGCATCAAAAAAGGTCATATTTTGGTTTTAGGGATCACCAACAACAGGCTGATATGCATGCAAGGTCAAAAAACACTCTCATTGTCTTATAATATGCATTTATTATTACCTAATTATCCCAACGACTACTATATGATTTGTTTAGCAATTCATTTGTTCCCAAACCCCTCCTTAGAGAGATGCTAATCTGCGCTAACTGGTCCGATGACCCAGTCTATTGCGATTTGGTCGACTGCGTTCAGCGTGAGACAGAAAGAAATGCCCACCACGGCTTATCAACAGTTTTGAAGTAGTCAGAGTGCAGAGTGTATGTGTGAACCCAATGCAGGAGTGCATTAAAGCAATGCAGTTAAACACCAGCATATTGCTCTATTATTAACCATGACACACATTCAGTATTAATGCACACAGTGGCAAAAGCTGAACTATTTTGAAACCTGACCTCCGCACATGTGTAGGAAGAGCTGATGGTGGCCGTAGCAATGACAAACGGCAGTGGATCGAGCTCACAAACACATTTAAATCCGTAAACAAAGCAGCCTTGTTGCGTTTTCAACGTGGTTTTAAACTCGATATGAGAATATAAAGAGTTAGCCAGATACAGTACAAGCTGTGTGGAGCACAAAACACAACAAAACACAATTACTGTACATATATAATTTGCAAGCTAAAGAAAACAAGGAGGCAACCATTTTAATCACACTTAACGTAGACTAACCATATTCCGTACACAACGATGTTCCGTACAGATGACCTTTTAACAACAATCTCTGAATAAATACTTATGGGTCGTAGACAAGCTATATATCTGTGTAATCTTTGTCTTTTACTCCTTTATCCCTGATCACAACAGAGACTCTCCTACCAAATGTTTCCGAAAAAAATCAGTAGGTTTGCTACGTCCACCTTATGCGCTTGAAAATTAACAGTGGGCAAGCTTGAGGTGCGAGTGTCGCTTGGTGGGGGAGACATTTAGAGCAAGGAAAATATGCATTTGAATTTAATTTATGCATAACACAGTATAACAGTGTTTTTTAAATGAATATCATGTTATCACAAATTGTTAAATAAATGACCTTTTCTTGAATAAATGTTTTGAAATGAGGATATTTAAACTTAATTTGCAAGTGATGATAACCACGGAGCATCTCTGCTAGAGAGAGCCTGAAAGACGGGCTTCAAACGCTATTGATCTTTATACATTGATGATATTTATATTCATAAAAGGTCAGTCAAATTAGCGTTAACTTGCATGAATTTAATGTTTTAATATTTTAAATTGCCACGCTGTAATAAAATAAGCATGATCTAAAACTTAAATGAGTGTAAGGTTCTTTCATCTCAAACTTTCATAAAAAGTTATTAAATATAACACGAACTTCAAGTTAAACACAATAATAGGATATTCTGACATAAGTTTTTAATAAGACTTCAAAAAATTACCATTTTTGCCAGGGAATTGAAGTTATGTGCCCTGTACGGAGCACTATTTTAATCATGTATGGAACACCGTTAATACCTATCATCTTCCGTACACATGCTGAGGCGGTACTTTTCCCATTTTTTCTCAAAAACGACTGGTCCAAAAAAAAAAATCAATCAAAATTTGGATTGTGCAGTAGGTATTCACCCAGAGAATGAACACACAAACATGCTTATCTGGCTTTCAATGACGGAGGAGTGGTCGTTTGAGTGCGCGGAAGAGCGGAAAGTGCACGGAACACAGTTAGTCTACGTTACTTACACTTGTGAACTGGAGGAGGAAACTGATCCATGAATTGTGTACTGTAAAGTTCCTGTCAAGCTCTGACAAAGTCCCATACATCAATAGTCTTTTCTGGTCCTTCCTTTAACAAACGGCCGGTGAATCCCCCATGTAAGCATGTAGATTGCTGAAGTACTTGTCAGAAAAATAAAGGGAACAGAGCACAACGCTGGGGTTATAATGCTGAGGTATTTTTGCAAAATTAAACTTCAACCACTGACTTTTCACAGTTTCATCTTTGGTTAGGGAAAATAACACTAAATTTCTCTCACACTTCAAAGCACAGAGTGTTCACGACATGAAAAAAACGAGATCTGCTACAGCGCTTGTCTTCTTCTGTTTCTTTCTACAGTGTTTGTGGGCGGGGCCGGGGATTTCAATTTCGCCGGGTCTGCTTGAGTTCTGTATTGACGTCACCCCAACACGGCGAAAGACTCATTACAAAGACAATTCATTTGAACCACTCAGAGTTGACTCTTTTACAGATGAATCAATAGTTTTAAACACGGCACAATTTCAGATTTAAGCCTTAGCTGGATATTTCCCTTCACTTAGCTGTGTTACACACTGCATGCAAGGTCATTTCAAAAACCCATAATAGAGCCTCTTTAAAAAAGTAAATGAATCTGAACATTGGTGTGGATTTTAGCACAAGATCAGATCTGTGCATATCCATATTTGATAAATGAGTTCCAGGTTTATGACAGTCCAAAAAAACTACTGGGAAAAAAAGATGCTGGTTAAAATAAATGTACATTTTTAAATAAGACATGACAGACGAAGAAGAGTCAGAAAGGTTAAACTCTTGCAAATGAAATATGGTGTTAACAATAATAATTTCTTCATCCATGCATTTATCTGTATAAATTATAGCGAGTCATCTGTTTCCCTTTGAATTAATATTCTGCACTATTAAGAATAAATTATACATTTAGGCAATTAGGCAGTTATGCTTGTCAAAGTAGGCCTACATGAAGTGTTAGGCCACCTTATTAACATGTTAATTGTCATGTAAATTCTGAACCCTCATATTAGCGCGAGACTATTGTTTTAGGAGATTTTTAATCAGCTCCTGTTTCTCTTCAGACCAACATTTTTTTTTTTCGGAGCGAACTGCATATGATTTTTGTTCATGCAAACTTGTTCATGAATGTGACATCTTTGTTAGAGGAAATTTCTGTTCTCTGCATTGCCAAAAGTGAGTGTGGTAAAAGTGTGTAACAGGTAGCACTTGATTCAGAGGCAAGCATAAACATTTTTGAACAATGCCTGCAGAACTGCCAGAGGCTCTGTGTGTGATGCAGCATTTCCTGCTCCATTAAATAGACTGGCTTTTGGAAATCTTTCTCTGTAAATAATCAGTCATTTTTTAGCCAATATGGCAGCTGTCGTATTTCCTTTTCTGTTCCGGAACCCTGCTAAGTGGCTAAACTGCATCTCTTTATTTGTGTTATTCATCCCTCTTACAATAACAACAGGAAATATCAAACTTTTACTCTGGGATAAAAATACTGATCGTTTATCGAAATGACTGCTGATAGGATGATATACAGATCTGATGCTCAAAATTAAGAGACTACAAGTAAAATGTGAAACGTTTGAAATAAATTGCCAAATTTGAGCTTTAATTACACTGTAAAAAGTGATTAGTTCACTTTACTTAAAAAAGACAGCAAACTTGTTGCCTTGTAACCATTAAGTAAAAAAAAAGTGCATAATTCTAAAAGTTAAGTTAAGTCAATGGGTTTACTGACATTTTTTTAAGTAAAATCAACTTGGGGCTTTTAAGACAATGTCAATTTTTTTAATTAATTATTGAATTTTTTTATTTTATTTATTTATAGTAGTTATTTTATTTTAAAGTAAAGTAACAAATCCCTTTTTACAGTGTATAAACAACTGATAACAGGTCATCAAAGTTCAAATCAGAATAATATTATTTAGATCACTTATTTGCAGAAAACAAAAATAGGTCAATATAAAATATTCCCTAATTTCATATCATATATTTTTATGTATATTTTTTCTAACATTGAAAATATAAATGAAAAAAAATAGTGAAGTTTTGGGAGTGGGAAGCACGGTGGCGTAGTGGGTAGCACGATCGCCTCACATCAAGAAGGTCACTGGTTCGAGCCTCGGCTGGGTCAGTTGGCATTTCTGTGTGAAGTTTGCATGTTCGCCCGTGTTTGTGTGGGTTTCCTCCGAGTGCTCCGGTTTCCAACACAGTCCAAAGTCATGCGCTATAAGTGAATTGAATAAACTAAATTGGCCGTAGTGTATGTGTGGATAAGTTGGTGGTTCATTCCGCTGTGGCGACCCCTTATTAATAAAGGGACTAAGCCGAAAAGAAAATGAATGAATGAATTTCGAGAGGATCACGTGCTGACGATTGACCACGGCTGGTCCTGCATTAGCAATGCAAGATTCACCAATCGGATGATTCCTAAATCACAGTAAATAACCAGAGTCATCTTTGTCTTAAAGAATCCCCCTTTCCACCACTACTCCTCCTCCCTTTTCCTTATCAAAGCAACACGGCAGCTCAGTGGTTGTCTCTGTTGCCTCACAGCAAAAATGTCACTGATTCAAGTCCTTTCTTGCCCAGTAGACGTTTCTGTGTGGAGTTTACATGTTCTCCCTTTGCTAGCGTGGGTTTCCTCCGGGTTCTCCAGTTTCCTCCTACAGTCCAAAGACATGTGACAGGTGAATTGACCAAACCAAATTGGCACCATCGACGAGCTTTTAATCAGCAATCCAATTGCCATTAGCCTTAAACAAGCAGAGGAGTTTTCAAGACCTACCTGAGCTAAAACTCTCCTCTCGCCCTTCAAACATGAGGGAGCTCTGGGCTCGAGGATCTTATAAGCTCAGAGCTCTCTCCCGGGACAGCATCCCAAACACGCTTTATGATCAATCATCAGCTAAGTGTGAAATATACTTAGTTATATTTGCCTCACTCTGACCATTTAAGATTTTATTAAGTAGAACACTAGAGACACTTTTTTTGATGAAAATGTGGTCCTTCTATAATGCAAGTAAAAAAATAAACAAATGCAAAAAACAGTTACATGTAAAACAAAATGAATATCCATTGCTCCTGATGATCTTATGGATTGAAACATTTAGTTTGATCAAGATACTGACAAATTAGTATTTTGGGGTGAACTTTAATAGTGAGAGTGAAATCAAGCTGTCTAGCTTATTCACTTCTGTTGATTGTACAGTATTCAAGTTTTAAAAGTCATTAATGTGCTAATAACATACATTCAAAGTTATACTGAAACAATAGTAATTTCTAAACATTGTTTAAGGGACACTTTTAGTCTTCTTCAGAGCAGAATCATTTGGTATACAGCTGGTTATATATTCAAAGGTGGACACAGATCACAGATGCTTCAGATCCCAGCGAGATGTACAAGGACACCAAATGAATTCTGACAATACATTCTTCACATCCTGAAAGAAATCCTCCACTAAATTAAAGTATCCCTCGCTTCCCCGAGAAGCCTGATAACAGCAGATCCGTCCAATCTGAAATATGTCTCATTTCATCCAAACTCTCAATGTCAGCAATTCTCTGTAGTTACATTGTCCAAAATAACTAATGGTTTGGTGTCAGTAGATTTCTTTTCTTTTTTACTTTTTGAAAGACATCTCTTATACCAAGGCTGTGTTAAAATTGTATTAAAATAAATAAAAAACAAAATACTCTCTAAAAAAAATAATTAATTAGCATAAGTGTTATATCCTTTGTTATAAACTTTGTTACAGAATAATTATTTATATAGAAGTACATACAAAGAACTGTGTTTAAAATGTCTAGCCTTGGTGCTATCAGTATAGGTCAGTTGGCATTTCTGTGTGGAGTTTGCATGTTCTCCTCGTGTTGGCAAGGGTTTCCTCTGTGTGCTCTGGTTTACCACAGTCCAAAAGACATGGGGTATACAGGTGAATTAAATAAGCTAAATTGGCCGTAGAGTATGAGTGTGAATGCAAGAGTGTATGGGTGTTTCCCAGTGTTGGGTTGCAGCTGGAAGGGCATCCGCTGTGTAGAACATATGCTGTATACGTTGGCGGTTCATTCCATTTTGGCAACCCCTGTTGAATAAAGTGACTAAGCCGAAAAGAAAATGAATTAATACATGAATTATGGTGAAGTAAATGGTTGCTACGATCTGACCTCCGTGTGTCACAGCCAGACCAGGTTCTCCACACTCCCAGTCACATGATTCACCCCGCTCACAGTCACCCCAATCAGCACAATCTCCATCACCTGAGTTCTAATCATTCCCACACCTGCACGCCATCCTCTGTCATCACTCCAGCCCCATAAATCCCTGCACTTTACTCAGCGTCTGGCCTTATCGCATTAGAGAAAGACAAACTCATATGGTCAGTGAGTCCTATTAACTATCTGTTATACTTACCTTGTCTGGTCCAGTTTATCTACAGCAGGAGTGCTCAACCCTATTCCCGGAGATCGACCTTCCTGCAGCTTTCAGTTGTAGCCCATATCAAACACACCTGCCTGTAATTATCAAGTGCTCGCAGGTTCTAATTAATTGGTTCAGGTGTGTTTGATCAGGGTTGGAGCTCCAGGGACAGGGTTGGTCACCACAGTGTCTGCGTATCTCTTCCTAGTGTGGTTTCCTCCTGGTTGTGCGTCTTCCAATCTCCTCTGTGTCCATTCAACACAATCAGTCTCCGGTTCATTCCATCCTGGTCCACTGCTCCTCCACCTGCAAGAAAGCCTGTTGCCATATTTACCTGTTTACATTTGAATAAACTATCATTTATACTCACAGTTCTGGTCTCAGTCCCCCTTCTTGTGACAGTGTTAGCATCTTAATTCCTCATTTTATTTGACCTTTCACTAACAGTGTATAAGAAACTCCTATTTCCCCCACATCAAAAATTCTTGTCCTGTGTAATGTAAATGAATCGCAAAAATGCAAGAATATCAAGAGTTATTAATATTAAAAATGGCAGTGGTGCTGTTTATTTTTTTCCAAAAAGTATTTTAGTTTTGTCGAAAAATAAAAGCGTTTAAAACATGAGTGACCAACCCTGTTTCTGGCGATCGACCTTTAAAAGATGTGTTTTTTAGGGCGCTTTCACACCTATACTTTTGTTTCACAACCTGTCTCGTTTCCCCAGTTAGCGCGGTTCGTTTGGCATATGTGAAAACGACAATCGCGCTCTGATCCGCGCCAAATCAATCGGTCCGAGATCGCCTGAATGAGGTGGTCTCGGCTTAATTGAAACAAACTCTGGAGCAGATCGATTGTAGTGAGAAAGCAAAATGATCCGAGCCCGGCTATATCACGGTGTATTATTGTTGTGTAATAGCCACATATACGGCTATATGAAGAGAGAATTTTGAGTAGGGCGAGATGTCATTCCTACCGGTAAATGTGCGCTTCATGTCAAAATACGAAAGTGAAAGCAAAGCATGCTAACTATTAATGAGAGCCGTTTATCCGTTAGGAAAACTCACCGAACTGCAGTCTTGGTTTATCTGTTATTTCTCTTTATAAAGGCTATAATGCATAATTCTAGCCAAGGGCTCTGTATGAGAAAGTCTTACCTCTGATTTATACTTGGTGATGATGTCTGTGGGTGTCACCATTTAAAATTAAAGAGCAGTTTTCCGCTTATGATGTTTTGTTGCTCATTGCCATAAATTAAAATAAGGACGCATGACAGCTGAGCGAGACTGTGGAAAATAAACCATGAAACTCTGACCAATGTGAGGAGAGTCAACTCGCACGTGACTTGTTTTAGCTCTTTTGGTCCGTTTAGAAACTTTGCCCTGGGAAAGCAAACCGCACCAAGAACAAAGAACAACAATGTAACAATTTTAATCCCTGTTTCGGAACAAAACAGGTGTGAAAGCACCCTTAAACTTGAATGGATTATGAATGTCTTTTTACAGAATAACAATTTCTTAAAGTAAATTTTGCTCACTAGAAACTTTAACCAACAGTCAGTATACATTTAAGGAATAAAATAGATAATAAAATAATAAAACAGTACAAATACACAACATCCAACCAAATAAGTCACAAGCAACAGTTTGCCCTTTGCCTGAATCACATTTATTTCATAATATACTGAATTACAAGTACAACTTGGTGTAAAACACCAGTAACAATTGCAAAATCAAAAGGTGAGAGGTGTTTGAAGCAAAGCGACAAAAGAATGACAATATACTTCCCAAACCTGACTTCATTATCAACCATTATTCTCCCCATACTACACCGTCTTTTCTTCATAGCTTTCATGCTTCCATGAACCAGTCTAAACAGGATGTCTGTCAGGCAGTGATCAATAGGACACAAGGTCATGTTTTAGGAAAAGAAACTGTAAAACACAGGATATGACCACAACAGACAGTGGACGAGACGAAGACCCCACCCACTGCCCCAAATTCAGTATCAAACTGTAATCATATTGCACTCAAAACATGACGTTTGCTGTTTGTTTAAACTTCTTATTTAAAATGAGCTGAAACAACACAATTCTTGAGTTTTTTTTTTTTTTTTTGGGGGGGGGGGGGGGGGGGGGAACTTAACTGTTTTATGTTCAATCCACTTAATTTAGTAAAAAATAATAGGTGAACTTAATTCCTTCATGTTGTCCCAACACACATCCATTGTGGGGAATCCAGCATTTTTTACAGCGTGGCTTGGTTCTTTTAACACCAGTCATTTTTACGAAGGTGAAAAGTGAAGATAAAATGCTATACAGCAAGTCTATTTTGAGATATTTGGAGAGAACGCTTAAAAAAATAACTATTAAGACATTTTGAATTCTTGATAGTTTTACGGTAACACTTTAGTTTAAGCAACAATTCACACGAACTTCAGCAAATTTACTACTGGATTATTACCTGCCTATTACTAAGATATCAACTGTTTATTAGCACTTATAAAGTATGATCTTACTTCACATCCCTAATCCTATACAATACCTAAAATCTTAGTTAATGTATTGTTAATAGTGTGAATTTTACATTAAAATAAACCGAGACAGATAAGCTGAGTAAGTGGACAAATGAACTGTAAATGGGCTAAACTGTAGTCTAAGCTTCTGCTGCTTTAATTAAAAAAGAGGATAATACTAGTTTGAAGGTAAAACAGAGGTAAGTGAATAAAGCAGCTCTTAAGTTTACATGATATTTTAATGATATGAAATACAGAGTGCATGTACATGACTTACACTGTATGTAACTGTATGACACATGCAATATGCTACTATATTTTACTATAAGTTGCTATAAGTTACTATAAGTTACTTATATAACTATAAGTTGCATTGTGAAGGCTCTATCCCTCACTGAACAGATTCTGGACAAACATATTTGACTGGTACTCCAGGGCTTATAGCAGACCTTTTCGCCAAATGTCGAACTTGCCATCTTTAGCTTGTCACAAAACACATCTTCTCTCCCTCAAACAATGCAAGAGTCTTTAATGCAAGGCATGGTGGTGGCTAAAAGACTAGTGCTTAATAATTGGAAATCATCTTTACCCCCCTCATTCCAGAACTGGATTTCTGATATGATATCTGTTATTCAGATAGAGAAACTCAGATTTTTAAGGACTAGCTCCAAAAGAAAGTTTTTGGCTACTTGCGGGGTCAATTTCTTGATTAATTTGACAAATCTATATCTCAAGAGCAATCCAGTTTGAGTTTTAAGTTATATACCTTCTCTAGTTTTGATTATATGTTTTGTGACTATGATGTTTTTCTTTGTCTCTTTTTTGTTTTCTTTTATATTTTCATTTGTATGTCTAAACAAGCCAATGTTTGTTCTTGTTCTGTGTGTGTGTGTGTGTGTGTGTATATATATATATATATATATATATATATATATATATATATAAACTTAAAATAAAGTAATTTAAAAAAAGTTGTGTTGTGAAAATTACTGTATATTTTACAGTAAAGATGTACAATACCGAAAATACACAATGATAAATAGTGCTGTAAATGTAAATACAGTATTTTTGCTGTAATTGAGTTACAGTAAGTTACTGTAGATTCTACAGGAAATTGTTTGTATATATGTATTTATATATATATATATATATTCTTTCTTTGCCTTGACATAGTTGGCTGTGTGGTAAATTACTAATTTCTACTGCATTTCAGGAATTATTGTTTTAGCTAAAAATTATTTGCTGAATAAGAAAAAAAAGGTCTCGAATGGTTTGATGCCAAAAAAATTAACAGCACATTTTTATATTTGGGCGAACAATTTGATAGTTAATTCCATTGACACAGACACTGTCAATTCCTGCCACCCACCTTGTATAACAAATAAATAGCATATAACCGTATTCCTGAAAAAAAGTTGACTGCATCATGACAGCTTGCATAATGTGAAATCACTTTAATATACCCAACTTCTCCAAATACATTTCAGTGCACTCATAAAACCTTCATATAACATGCGTTTTTCCTTCAATTGTTTTTCTTCATCCAAACAAATGTGACAAGAAGACCACTTTGACTGAAATGAAACACATAAAGCATCACAAAGAAACATTACCAACAACATTCCCGTCCAGTTCCCCATCAAGAATCAACTCAATTAAAAAGTCAAAGATAAATATCAGTTTCTTCCACTGATCCTGTTGTCGTTTCGCCTGCACACATATACACGCAGAATGCTGTGACATACTTTATATCAGATGCAGATGCAGTAATATAGTATCAGTGGTCCATATTAATTCATCACTTGCTCCACTTTGTATTCTCATTTTAGTGTTGACACTATTATGAGTTACGTATCATTGCACACGTGATATTACAATAGTAGTGTAACTGAAATGTGGTACAAAAAGACATTCTTAAAGCGCATAAATAGTAATTAGTGTTACAACAGTAATACACACAAGACAAACTCAAACTTTCATTCAGCCATCTTTGATAATGCATATTGGCTATTCCATCCCAAGACCTGGAGCTTTAAAGGTGAAGTATGTAACATCTGTCAATGACTTGCAGCTCAACCAATAGCAAGAGTTTGGGGTGTGGCTCCAGCAGCAGGTGGGTTGAGTCAAAATAAAAAAAGGAAAGGTAAAAATTCAGATTTTCTAACAGATGTTGAAAAATTTTAAAGTCTTTCTCAAGTATGAAGAACCATCAGGGTAAAACAAGGATAAACACAATCTGTGACTTTATAAAATAGATGGAATGTTTGGGTTTTACGCCTGATTCACATGGGCTTCAGCGTCAACGCTTGATGGAGGGCGTGTCTGAAGTTGGGGCTGACGCGATCGTCATTGCAGCCATTGAAATAAGTCCGCAATCGGCTACTGTCTGAGCTGGGGTATTTGCATAAAGCGATCTGATTGGCTGACGCTTCCGTTGGCGCTTAAAAAGTTGAGAAGTTCCCAACTTCTGCGGCTAGCAACGGATCCACAATTCAGTTCGGCAACGCTTGATGTCACCCATTCAAAGTGAACGGAAAGCGCTGACGCCCTGTGTAAATGGGCCGTTAAAGTCCCCATAAACTGAAAGCTGCCGCCGTTTTTTTTTTTTTCATATTGTGACGTAATTCCTAGAGAAATGGAATATTAAATGAGCAAACAGTGGGCGTGGCTTGTTTTTTCTACTGCGAGCTGATTGGATGAATTAAAGTAGGCATTTCATTCAGAAAGATAGAGAAAAGGCTTTGAGGAGAGTTATTAAACCTAACAGACTCCTCCTGCTCACCATTTCTGTTTGTTGTCTGTTAAATATGTTAGCCACATTCAATTCCGAAGATATACGTAATCTGACAATTTAACTGAAAAAACAAACAGGAAGTGCATTTTCAGATTTCAATTAAAGATTAGAAGAGCAAACTTTTTTTTTCTTAATGACACGCACAGATAATATGTAATTTTAAAAGACTGGAAATGTGAGCTAACACAATCAATACGGTTAGTTTTTCTTGGGGACTTTAACCGAGAAACCTAACTTTTGCAACATGTTAGCCTAAAACAAAACTATAAAATATTGAACACACAAGAATAATCTTACAAATTTATATCTTTTGCAAAAGGTGAGTGTAATAGGTGTTTGGCAATAATGAAAATAGGCTTTATTTTTGCCACTATTAGTGTAGAATCTACATACTCCACCTTTAAAAGGAACCCAAGCTATTAAGACTTGTATGGCTCAAAGAAACACTCCAATTTGTATACATTTTTTATGCAAATAGGCTCATCTCACAACACCCCTAGATTTAAACAGCTGAGCTTTACATTTTTTTTTTCACTCCTTTTAGCCGATCTAGGTTTCAGCTTAGCTTAGCATAAGCCATTGAATTGGATTAGACCATTAGCATCTTGCTCAAAAAAAAAGTTTTGATAATTTTCCTATTTAAAGCTTGACTTTTTTTGTAGCTACATTGTGTACTAAGACCAATGGAAAGTGAACAGTTGCTATTTTCTTGGTTGACCTGGCTAGGAACTACAATCTCATTCCGGCATAATAATCAAGGAACTTTCCTGCTGTATCATGGCTGCCGCATGCGCAATGATATTACTTATCATTTAAGAAAATTATCGAAACTCTTTTTGAGAGAAATGGTCTAATCCAACTCAATAACATGCCTGAAGATGCCCTACACTTTAAGACAGGGGTGTCCAAACTCAGTTCTCTAGGGCCGGTGTCCTGGAGAGTTTAGCTCCAAGCCTAATCAAACACACCTAAAACAGCCAATCAAGCTCTTATTAGATATACTAGAAGCTTCCTGGCAGGTGTTGAAGTAAGTTGGAGATAAACTCTCCAGGACACCGGCCCTACAGAACTGAGTTTGGACACCCCTGCTTTAAGATAATCAGCTAATGTTTACATTTGCAATGTTTGAATGGTTTGCAAAATAAAAACCACCTCATGTGGATTTTTACAACTCTGAATCTGCATTTCATTTCGGAGGCTGCTGCTGCCCTCCATTTTTAGCTGTGCCAGCATATATAGAGAAAACCTTCATGAATGAAATGGAATTGCTGAAATATAACTGGCTAAAGTGGTAGTGGGCGAAGCTACAGTACATCGACCAAAACATAGACCGACGTTCTAACAAGGAACACGCATTTACAAAGGAGAATAACTGACCCTATATTGTTTTCCAAGTAAACAAGCATAACATAGCATGTTTCTTAAGTATCTGCAAACATATTATGGTATTTCTATGATTTAGAAGATTCATAAACTCGCATACAGTACTTATATGTGTACAGTTTTCTCCAGTTATGGCTGATGCAGCAACACAGACAGATGTTGACAAGTTGTTTAGCGGTTAGCATTGTTTGTCGCTGCGGTTTAGCAGTGCAGATTTCACTCAATATCTAGGGGTGTTTAGACTCCATGTGGGGAAAGAAAATCAATAGTACTTAAGACTTACATTTCTTCTCTTGTTGCCCTTTGACTGAAACTTACAGCTAAAAACCACTCGATGCAGCATTATATCCATTTTCCTCATCAGGTGCAACCGTTCGCCAGCAGCACTGCACATATTAACGGCAGCTCCCATAATCCAAAATGAATGTGAAGTTTTAAAATAAATGTAAATCATAGTTTTTCTAGTACATATTTAAGACATTATTTACATCATATTGAGCCAATACAAGTCTTAATATGAGAAATTCCATAAGTTACAAATGACATCTCAGTACATCAAATCCTGCATAGAAATATATAAATAATGGGAGTGTAAATAGCACCATTGAATGCAAAAAAAAACATCCCAAAATCTTTTCAGAGGAGCCATTGTGTTGGATAAAGAGCAGGTCTGAGAGAATGTCACGGGAGTCGGACTGTCTACACAAACAAGTGGACGAGGATGGAGATTAGTGTTGAGTTATAGCATTCCTGGAGTCTTCTGTATACTTTCATGTTGACTGAGCCTCATTACAGACATTCCTCTAACCATCATCACCTTGACCGGTAGCACTTACACAAGATCCAATACGTTTGTTTTTGGTGAAAATGGATGTAGACATCACTTAGTGTCAAAAACAAGATGGAAGCAGTATATACTGGTGGACTTGCTCATATTGATTATGCCATTCAGCACAAGCTCATAAAATAACTCATGTAGTGAACTATAAAGTCCTGATATTAAAATTGATATGTATCAAAGAAAAGACAAGTGTAAGACATGAAATGCTGCCCACTAATGACACCGCTAAGACAGCTTTGGAGGTATTGTAGTAACACTGCAAATTGAGTCTACTATCAAAGGGAAAGTTCACCCAAAAATGGAAATTTGCTGTTGATTTATTTACTTAATGACTTGTTCATTTATTTATTTATCAGATCAAATATGACACTTTTTGCCTTGAGATCTTTGGAGTGAAAACAATCATGGCCGCCATGCTGAAGTGTTGCTTCAAATCGAAGTACTCAAAACTGACTCCTACTAGTAGGTTTAGAAAGCTGTTATCATCCATCCACATGGTTAATCAGCTACAGATCACATACGTCTGCAGCCGGAAGTTAACGATATTATTTACTAAATTTCCCATTAATTGTATTTTATTAACGTCTACCCCAACCCTAAACCCAACCATCACAGTAATGTAAAAACAGATCTGGAGTCTTCTCTATCAGTATAGCTCATTAACCCTGTGAATGGATGATAACATCCGTCTGAGTCTACTAGTAGGTGCAGAAGGCATCTACTGGCTCATATCTATCAGCTGATAACCACTGATAACGCCCATTCAATCGAGCGATAACATTCAAAGCAGGTGTTTTCTAACTGATGGACATTTCGGGCCATCATGATCTTTTGTGCAGGTAAGTTGTTTGGTGTCACACACTGTGTTCCATTCGGAAGGGCTCAACCCTATGTACTAACTCCTCAATGTTTTCACCCTAGAAATAAACCTTTCGAAGAGATTAGGGCATAGGGATGAGCTCTTCCGAATGAAACACAGTGAGACAGAGGGGTGAAGGAATCAAACTCGGGACGCCTGAAGTGGAATGGCGCCACATGTTGGTGCACCACCCAGAAGGCCATCAGTACCGACAAAGAAGTTCATTTTTGAAGAATAATAAAGAATATTTTTCGTCAATGGCTACCTGAACTTTGAAAGTTTTGCTTCAAAAGATTGCAATGTAGCATCCTTGGCCACCTTCATTTTGTTTTGCCTAAGTATGTTGTTTTTTACTTTCAAAGTGGCAATTGTGTAGAGTTTGCATGTTCTCCCCGTGTTGGCATGGGTTTCCTTCGGGTGCTCCGGTTTCCCCCACAGTCCAAAGACATGTACTGTATGTGAATTGGATTAACTAAATTAGCCTTAGTAAATGAGCACATGTGTGAATGCGAGTGTATGGGTGTTTCCCAATACTGGGTTGCGGCTGGAACGGCATCCGCTGCTGATGAATAAGGGACAAAGCTGAAGGAAAATGAATGAATGAATGAGTGGCAATTGTATTTTATGAATTACCAAGGATTACGAAATCTGTTCTATGAATGTTCTATTAAGAAAAAAGTCACCAAGCTCTTGGATGATCTGACAATATGTAAATTAACAGCATTTTTTAGGTGAACTATGCCTTTAGGCTTTGTTGTCTAATTTTCCAGCAAAATACCAAAACAAATATTTCAAACAAGATAAATGAACATACTTTTTTATATACAAAATGCACAACACTGCATAATCAAGACTTGTTTTCAAAAACAATAAGTTTGGGGTTTTAATAGCTGAAGTCTTATTGTGAAATATTTACTTTTAATATCAAGAATAATCAAAAACAATATTGAAAACCTTACTACAAGAATATTTCAATCTTAAATACGAAGATTCTTCAGAAATCATGCTGATTTGGTGCTCAGTAAAATTGTTTACTATTTTCAATGCTTAAAATACTTACACTGATTCATTTGTTTTTGCGGAAAGAGTGATTGTTTCTGGATTCTTTGATGACTTGAAAAGTCAAAACAAACAACATTTTTAGGAGAGAACTATTTTGTAACATTATTAATGTCTTATTACAGCATTAACATTCAACAAATAATAAGAACAAGTCATAACAGCGTATGCAGTGCTGCATCTCAAGTAAATTCATCTGGAAAATTCTACTGGAAAAAAAGTCAACAAATACTAAAACCATTTTGCAGTGTATTGACTTTGGTTTCTGTTAACTTGTGTTTTTTAAGAGTACAGGTCCACAAATACTTTAAAATACAATCTTTTGAAAGATATTATGTTACTATGATTAAAAAAACAATAGTGATTTTATCATTTGAATAATTATATCTATGAAATGACTAAGTACAATCAGCGATACTTTGCTATAATGGCAAAATATGAAATGCTAAAATGAAAGCAGTTTAAATGGTGGGATTCCTGGAAATCTTTATTCAAATGACAGCAGGTCAGGATGTGGTTCTTCGTTGTCCAGGCTGAGGGTTCGATAATCCACAGTGCCGTTCTCCATTAATTCCCCTTCAGTGACGCTGATCCGGCAGCCGCCTTTCCCTGGACATGGAGTGGAAGCCATTCTGCTTTCTGAATTGGCCAGTTTCTTTGGGTCCAGATTGTCTTTGTGAATGAGATCTGGAACTGAGAGAAGCATCTGTGACTGATCCACATCCTCTGAATTTCTCTCATCCGTCACCGCAGATGTGGGCTTGTTATTCAGTTCTACGCTGGGCTTCTTCTCCTTCTGGCTGTTGATGTCTGCTTCTGGAGGTTTCTCGATGTTGGACTCTTCAGGCTGGGGCTCGGCTTTCTCTTTGGAGGTTTTGTCAGGCGAGGAGACGAAGGAGGATTCTGGGGAAGCCACGACAGGATCTGAGGAGATCATCATGTCCTGGGTGGTCTTCAGGGCACGCGGGAGACGCTTCTTGCCAGTGGGTGGAGGAGGATCCAGACGAGGGAAAGAGTCCAGGGAAATGTGACTGCGGTGGAGAGAGAAAACCATTGTGAGAGCTCATACGTGATCAGAACTCACTCAAACGTAGGCCAAAATAATGATACTTCTGAAAAAGTTCATATTGATGAGTTTTTTTCATATTCTCACTGTCATATTTCAGACCTTTAGGAGGATAGTTCACTTGAAAAAAATCTTATTAAAGGTACATTTAAAAACATAGATTGAGCCTGTTTACAGTTCAGGAAAGGAACAGGAAAGTTCACAGGACAGCAGTGCTATTGCTGAATTTTTAGAAGGATAAAAAATAATAATCAAAATAATAATGTAGTGATTATACAATACTTTTGAGAAGCTGAAGAGGAAAATATTAAATTGCATTTTGCCAATTCCTTTACAATAATTAAACATGCATATTTACTAACTTTTTAACACATTATATAAATATTATAGGTAAAATAGAATTTGATAATTGTATTTTCCTTGTTATTTAAAACACAAATGTTCCTTATATGTGCACAACTGCTTAAATAGAAGTTCAAGAGTTCACACTTACAGTAGATATTGCTTGACACTATTAGCAAGTTTGGCATGCTGTCCCTGGAGAGAACCCTGAGTTCGGAGATGATTGAGCACAGGGCTCCCTCCTGGTCAATTAGCATATAAGGGGGTCCGAGATAAGGTACAGTAGGTCTCGAGAGCTCCCACTGCTAAAAGGAGGAAAAGAAGGAGATGGGGTGGAAAGGGGGTTTCTTCCAAAACGAAGATAAGGCAGTAGGGTGAAATCAGTCTATTTATTGTAGACTTGGATCAATCTGATTGGATTATTGCTGATTACGGATGAGAGACCAGCCACAATCAATCATATCATGTGCTCCTCTCAAAATTAGTTTGTAAAACTTCACAAAGAAATATTTATAACTTTATTCAGCAGGAATATAAAACATTTGACAGAAAAGACTTTTAAATTGCAACAGAAGTTGCATTAACAACATTTGTAGGCTCTCCTTTTACACTTTCCATTCTTTTTTATTTATACTTGAGCACCAAATTAGAGCACATTAGAATTGTTTGAGAAGGATCATGTGACCCCAAAAACTGAAGTAATATCCATTTAAATGTAGCTTTGCCATTAAAGGAATTAATCACATTTCTAAAAAAAAAAAAACAGATATGATTGTTTTTGCTCACATAACAGCACAGACCACCCGTCATTATAAATGACCAATTTTACTCTTATTTATTAAGAAAAATACACACAAAAAATGTTTAAACCCAAATTTAATTTATTCTCAGAAGTCAGAATTTGAACATTAAACCTTTTTTTTTATTTAGGACTGAAATTTCCAACATTCCTGTGAAACTATAATTTAGAAAATCCATGAATAAAACTAAAAAATATATACAGTTGAAGTCAGAATTATTAGCCCCCCTGTTTATTCCCCCCCCCCCCCAATTTCTGTTTAGCGGAGAGAAGATTTTTTTCAACACATATTCAAACATAATAGTTTTAATAACTCATTTCTAATAACTGATTTATTTTATCTTTGTCATGATGACAGTAAATAATATTTGACTAGATATTTTTCAAGACACTTCTATACAGCTTAAAGTGACATTTAAAGGCTTAACTAGGTTAAATCAGGTTAACTAGTCAGGTTAGGGTAATTAGGCAAGTTATTGTATAACAATGGTTTGTTCTGTAGACTATCAGAAAAAAATATTAGCTTAAAGGGGCTAATAATTTGGACCTTAAAATGGTTTTTAAAAAATTAAAAACTTCTTTTATTTTAGCCGAAAAAAAAAAACATTCTCCAGAAGAAAAAATATTATCAGACATACTGTGAAAATTTCCTTAATCCGCTAAACATTCATTCATTCATTCATTTTCTTTTCGGCTTAGTCCCTTTATTAATCTGGGGTCGCCACAGCGGAATGAACCGCCAACTTATCCAGCACGTTTTTACGCAGCGGATGTCCTTCCAGCCGCAACCCATCTCTGGGAAGCATCCACACATACTCATTCACACTCATACACTATGGACAATTTAGCCTACCCAATTCACCTGTACCGCATGTCTTTGGACTGTGGGGGAAACCGGAGCACCCGGAGGAAACCCACGCGAATGCGGGGAGAACATGCAAACACCATGACTTTAAGTCACATGAGATGCTCACACTCAATTAACGACAAAATTCTTGCGTGTGTAATAATGTCCTTTTAATAAATCTCCTAAGCCGACAGCACAATCCCCTCAATAATGTCACATCTCTGTGCTTTAATAATCTCACTCCAGATGATAAGAAGTTGGTTTCTTGTAAATGCCTCGTTTCATTTATTATTTTATGATAGAGGAATTTGCACTTGGTCTGTTGAAGATATGAATCCTGATGAGAGTCATAAAGTCTATCTAGTATACTGTATGATATTCTATCATCATTTTAACATATTAGAAAAAAATACACCTCTCCTCAACAAGCTGCTTATTCATATTTAGCTAATATTGGGTAACTTACATTTACATTTTACATTTAGCAGATGCTTTTGTCCAAAGTGACTTACAATTGAGGAGGCATTCAGCGATTCAACAAGAAGAGGCAATACACTCAAGACGTGCTAAATATTCAAATGAACTGTGTGTGCTTAGATAATTAAGTGACAAAGTAAGGAAGAGTGTTTTTTAAAAAGAAAAGTGTTTCAACAGGTGGTTTGTCAAGCCCACTCACCTGTGTGAGGCTCACTTCATAAATGTTTTTTTTTTATTAAATGTACTATTCCAATTATGAGTTATAATGACATCTTACTATGACTACCTTACAATGCACGACCAATTACATAAAAAACTAAACTTTTTTTCCATACAATAAGAAGGCCGCAAATGCTGAAAAAAATTGTATAAACGAGATGTTACACAACTGGTAAGATTCTAAGCAATTAAACCAAGCTGTCGACTCGAGTCAAAGTTTGAATGACGCAACACAAGCACATGGACTGACAGAGACAGACACGCTCAGTCTCTTGAAGGCAGATGATCATAATGATGGCGGATGCAGTTGCTGTGAACGGCCACATGAAAAGCCCTGTTTCATCTCAGAGAGACGTCTGTCAACTCTCTGCTGTAACTCTATCACAACTGAGTTCAAACACAATTCTCCTGTTTTCACATTCACTGCTGAAAGAGATGTGAACAGCCACAGAAAAAATGGCATTGGTCATTATAAGTACATTATAACTGGTAAGCTAGAACATAATAGTTAAGGCCACTTAATGTAAAAGTGAGACCAATTCTTTTTATTATTTACGTCATATTTTAGTTACTGTCCGAGATATTAGTATTCAGCTTAAAGTGCCATTTAAAGGCTTAATTATGTTAATTAATTTAACTAGACAAGTTAGGTTAATTAGGCAAGTCATTGGACAACAGTGGTTTGTTCTGTAGCTAATTGAAAAAGGGTAATAATAATAAAGGCTAATAATATGGACCTCTGCAGATTAGGGATGCTTCGATCAGGATTTTTAAGGCCAATACTGGTGATCGGCCAATACCGAGTACCGTTTCTAATGCTTCAAACTTTACCTAATTTTTGGGGATCACAGAGACGGTATGAATATGCGGGAGACTTGCGGAGCTTTCAGGAGAGGTCATAAGGTTGGATGAGACACTTGATAGAGGCGATCACTCTGCTCGCATCACAGCAGCTCAAAACACTGGATATGCATTGGCTGTACTTATAACAAAGAGGCCATCACTCACGTGAGTCGTGCCAATAGACTGTATAAACAGGTCGCACAGCATCTGTATATATTTTAGCTGTTGTGATGTGAGCGGATTGATTGCTCATGCCCTGACACATCATTTACCTCCTTACATGTTGTGGCTGCTGTAGGCTATGCATAAGGGAGAGCACGTGTGTCTTCCTCTGCTTGTAAACTGTTAAACAATCACCTGTGATCGGTTCATGAGATCGGCCAGATTGGCGAGTACCGATCGAGCCATGAAATTGTTGATTATCGGCCGATACCGATCTCCTACGGCAGATTTTAAATTTATTAAATATTTTTCTTATTCCAGCCAAACTAAAAAGAAAGACTTGCTCCAGATTATAATTATAAGAGGATATCCTCGCAGGATATTTCTTATTTATTTATTTCTTCTCCTTAAGATGCCTTCATCCAGCAGCCCTATGTTAAGGGGAACATTTTCTTTTCATTCCTGTTCATCTGACATTTATCAGTCAGGACACTGAAGAGGGTCTATCAGGCCAGGCCATGACGCAGTATAGCCTTAAATTAGTCTCTGTAAAAGCACTGCAGGCCTCACATGTCAAGAGCAAGTATACCACAGCTGACAACTTCCTAGCAATTTTACTCTTAGAGTGAAGTCAATAGAGTATAATGAACGAATTGAGGTCACTGGTGCTGTGAAAGTATGTACCTGTTTCTGGCTGTGCCGTGGCTCATGTCAACCAGACTGGCCCACACCGGCTCCACGTTTTTATTCACCTCTGTCACCCCGATGTCTCCAAGGCTGCTGGGGTCTTTCCGGCGGAGCAGGTCGTTCACCTTCGCCCCCATGGCTTTGCCCAGGTTGAAGGCGTTTTTGAGGTGTTGACTGCCTCCTGTCTTTGATCCAGACAGAGCTGAAGAGTCTGATGGACGAAAACTCTTCGGCTGATCTGCAGCATTGCAGTTCTCAAACATGCTTTGGTCCACTAAAGGAAAGAAAGAAAGAAAGAAAAGAACAATAAACATTTCAGACAAAGAGATGTGCATGCATACATTCATTAAAATAATTATATCACATTGACATTTAAAGGAACACTATTGTTTGAAAGTAGGCTATTTTTACAACACTTTACAAAGAGTATTACCATTTTTGAATCCATTTAATGATTTTTATGCCTGGCGGGAGTACTTTTAGCTTAGCTTAGCATAGATCACTGAATCAAATCATAGATATTTACATTAGATGTCGCCTACCCTGTTGTTGTCTATTGGAAGGATGCGTCAATAGAGCCGTCATTTTAGTACAGGGTAGCGCTCCCTTGAAATTAATGTGGGACTAAGGTGCAGTGGAGACTGGACACCTGTCCTCCATCCGGAGCCATAGATTTGTAAATATCTGGTTTTCCTGGTGGTCAGTATGCAAATATGTTTTTAAATTTTTTTAAATTTTACATCACTTTTCTTTATCGATGGAAAAGTGAGCGCACAGGTATTGCTGACAAAGAGCATGTGTTTGTGTGCATGAAAATGTATTATCCTCTCTCCCTGTTAAATTTGATCTAATCCATGTCCTGAAACACACCCCCCTCTCTTGCTTTCACTTTTAATTCTAACGAAGAAAGTGATTCGGTTGTGAATGAATCCCCGTTATGAACGATTTGTGTGAACATCGATATCCCTGTGTCTCAATGTGCATTTATCAACTTTTCTGATCTAAATGATATATAACATTTGTAAAATTCAATAATTTAGGGTGGAAAGTATGCACATTGAGGCGCAGGCACTGTTATGTTATCAGGCACCCTTATAAGTTACTTCGAAACTAGCCGTTACTTCACTTAGCCGACAATAATACCACTTTCTGGCATCGCATCATCTTGTTGTCATATTTCACTTACATTGTTTGCTGATTTTGTTCAACAAAACTAGCATAAGCCTAGAATTAAGTGCAAGTTGGTGCTACTTTGCCTTGTGGTCAGTGCAGTAAGTGACTGTGTGTTATCATCAATAACGTTACTTTAGCACAAAAGTTCGTAACATACAAAAACCTAAAAAACGAAATCTTACCTATGGGATGTTATGCCTTTATGCTTTGTTTTCTTTGTTTGCTTGTTACTACACCCAGCGCAAAAGTCCAGCATCTTCAGACTGGCTTTAGTCTTGACTAGTGCGGTTGAATGACATTTGTCATTCACCAGGGTAGCACTATACAAATGTGGCGGCGGTTTTGACGCATGCTCAGGGTCCGTATGCGATATCTTGTGTATATATTTATAGAATCGAATAACATTAGCATCTAAATCGAAAATTACCAAATTGATTGGATCATTTTCCTATTTAAAGCTTGACTCTTCTGTAGTTACATTGTGTACTAAGTTTGACAGAAAACGAAAAGTTGCTATTTTCTAGGCTGATATGACTAGGAACTATGATGAAGATTTATGCTAAGCTATGCTAAAAGTGCTAAGCTAAGCCAAAAATGGCAAAACTCAACTCTTTAACTCTAGGACACTTGTAAAATGAGCTTGTCTTCAAAATAAGTGGAGTGTTCCTTTAAAAACAAGTAGCTTTTATACAGGATTTAATGCTTGAGCGTTTATAAGTAGAAGGACACTTGGTCTCATTCACTAATTATGTGGATTATTTCACAGGCATAGAAAAATCTCTCATTAAAAAACTCTCCTTCCGATACACAACATTGTAATTATGTTTTTAAGCTCATCTAATATTCTCATATTAAAGAATTGAGTGCTCAAGGTTAATAATTTGCATAAATACACACATTTACTGCATAAATGTAGCACAGAATTGTATTACAGACAGTTTGAATATATTAATTTGACTCTCTATCTTTTTTCTACAATTGATTTGTACAGCTTAAGGTTTGAATAACTAGAATAAACAGTAGTATTTTCTGTGATTCTGGAAAAATTGTATATATTTGCCAATGGTCTAACATGATTATTTTCATAAACAGACATTTTGTTTTAAGATCAATTCATTTTTCCCAGAAAACAAGACTTTGCATATTTCATCTCAATTAAATGTATGCTGATTTAAGGATATTTTAACTGGAAAACAAATAATAAGGGATTATTTTGTTTTTCTGATGCAGACAAATTGATTTAAGTTTTTTTTTTTGTCATAAATTGTTTGTGAAAATGAGGATTTCGCCGAACAAATCTCTGTGTACACGTTTTCTAAATGAGACCAAGTGCTCGTTCACCTAATTTGTTTTACATATGTCAAATATTGTAATGGTTAATGTTTTCTAAGATAGCATCAATATCAAGTAAATTGAAAATAAAACAATTACAATAAAACAAGGCATTATACAATACATGATGAATAATTCAAACTCACTTTGAATGGCTAAATATGACTTGAAAATTATGATAAATGAGCACCTGTTAACAACAATGGCAGTGCTTCCCACACATAGACTAATATACCGCCCAGGTATATTAACGGCCACCCAAGTATATTAGTGACATATTTTATTTATTTTTACACTTTCTTGTATCCGGTCAATATAACCAAACATCTGCGATCGATTAAGTAGTAGAAAATCTTCTCTCGTTTACCAGTTTCGTTCTGTGCCCGTGAGACCTGTCAACAATCATGCAGACAGTCTCACGTGCTCTTCAGACCCACAGAGATTGCGCAGTTTTGAGACTTAAAAAAATCATCCAGGTTTCTAAATCTCCTAAAATTACCGGAATTCAACTTTTGTTTTTGCTTTCTAAAGCTTGTATGAGTTTTTGCATTACTCTTTTATTATAGAGCACACGCACAGCTGCGATACTGAGAGAAAAATAGATGCGTTAATCTCAGAAAACTTTACTATACAGGCAGTGCAGAATTATTAGGCAAATGAGTATTTTGACCACATCATCCTCTTTATGCATGTTGTCTTACTCCAAGCTGTATAGGCTAGAAAGCCTACTACCAATTAAGCATATTAGGTGATGTGCATCTCTGTAAAGAGAAGGGGTGTGGTCTAATGACATCAACACCCTATATCAGGTGTGCATAATTATTAGGCAACTTTCTTTCCTTTGGCAAAATGGGTCAAAAGAAGGACTTGACAGGCTCCGAAAAGTCAAAAATAGTGATATATCTTGCAGAGGGATGCAGCACTCTTAAAAGCTTCTGAAGCGTGATCATCGAACAATCCAGCGTTTCATTCAAAATAGTCAACAGGGTCGCAAGAAGCGTGTGGAAAAACCAAACCAAAAACCAAGGTGCAAAATAACTGCCCATGAACTGAAAAAAGTCAAGCGTGCAGCTGCCAAGATGCCACCAGTTTTGCCATATTTCAGAGCTGCAACATCACTGGAGTGCCCAAAAGCACAAGGTGTGCAATACTCAGAGACATGGCCAAGGTAAGAAAGGCTGAAAATCGCACACACAAGCTGAACGTCAAGACAGGGCAAAGAAATATCTCAAGACTGATTTTTCTAAGGTTTTATGGACAGATGAAATGAGAGTGAGTCTTGATGAGCCAGATGGATGGGCTCGTGGCTGGATCGGTAAAGGGCAAAGAGCTCCAGTCCGACTCAGACGCCAGCAAGGTGGAGGTGGAGTACTGGTTTGGGCTGGTATCATCAAAGATGAGCTTGTGGGGCCTTTTCGGGTTGAGGATGGAGTCAAGCTCAACTCCCAGTCCTACTGCCAGTTTCTGGAAGACACCTTCTGCAAGCAGTGGTACAGGAAGAAGTCTTCATCCTTCAAGAAATACATGATTTTCATGCAGGACAATGCTCCATCACATGCGTCCAAGTACTCCACAGCGTGGCTGGCAAGAAAGGGTTGTTCACCTAATCTGAACCCCGTAGAGAACCTGTGGTCCATCATCAAATGTGAGATTTACAAGGAACAGTGTCTGGGAGGCTGTGGTTGCTGCTGCACGCAATGTTGATGGTGAACAGATCAAAACACTGAAAGAATCCATGGATGGCAGGCTTTGAGTGTCTTTGCAAAGAAAGGTGGCTATATTGGTCACTGATTTGTTTTTGTTTTGTTTTTGAATGTCAGAAATGTATATTTGTGAATGTTGAGATGTTATATTGGTTTCACTGGTGAAAATAAATAATTGAAATGGGTATATATTTGTTTTTTGTTAAGTTGCCTAATAATTATGCACAGTAATAGTCACCTGCACACACAGATATCCTCCTAAAATAGCTAAAAATAAAAACAAACTAAAAACTACTTCCAAAAATATTCAGCTTTGATATTAATGAGTTTTTTGGGTTCATTGAGAACATGGTTGTTGTTCAATAATAAAATTAATCCTCAAAAATCCAACTTGCCTAATAAATCTGCACTCCCTGTATACTTGGAGAAGACAAAATGACACCTAAACTGACTGCAATATATGTACACCATTAGTAATGGTTAGCTAATCAACACATTTGCCTTATAAAAAAAAAATCTACTTGTTTTAATCTTGCAACTATGATAGTTTTTAGAGATATTGTCTGTTTTTATGAACTTTTCTGTCATTTATTTCTCATTTGCTGAATATTTTATTAATTTGCTGATGTTAATATATTACATAGGCTATTTTATATACTGTACATATTTAAGATGCTGTGGCATTCAGGTTTAGTTTGAGCTTGAAAGAGAGAGAGAGAAGCAGATTTTATCTGTCAGTGGGTGCACATGGCTCCTGAATAGCATAAATTTTCTTTTTTTATTTAGTCTTTTTTTAACAGTCTTTTTTTACTTTAACCCACTGAAAAGAAACAGTGTCACATAAATACAATTATTATTAAAAATGAAATTGTTTTGTTTGTCATATATAGTTAACTATCTATGTGATGTGGGTAAATGGTGTGTTTCAATCCGGCTACCACCGCAAGTATATTTCAAACCTGTGGGAAGCACTGAATGGTAATATAAATGTAAAACATGCACAAATAAACATCCAAAGTTATATACACCCAAACAGATCTTGATAAATAAAATAATAAATATATTAAAATGTTTTACAAGTCTCTAAAATAGATAAGCAAAAATTGAGGCAATATATCGAACCTATCATGCAGTGGAATATAAATAAAATAACATATTCAAATTCCCAAATATATATATATAAAATGGTCACAAATTCATGCAAACAACAAGCAAACACCATCACAATGACACCCATTAATACAAAAAAAAAAAAATGTCCATTAGGGAAATAAAGTTTACAACAGCTCAAATTTCTTACCTCAAAACCATTATTTCATGGGTAGCATTTCAATGACAAAGAGAGCAAAATTTATCGTTTGCAGATATCTACACAGACATATTCCCCCAAAAATGTATAGAAATACATCAAACTTGCATAGTATCTAAAATCCGACTGACTGACAAATCACAACATGGAAAAAAAAGAAAACTTTACCTTGAAAGTCAATGAGGAAAGGAAGACCGACATTGACAAAGACAGAAAGATAGAAACACCAATTCACCAACAAAAGTAACCCTGACATGCTGTTCTGTTTAAAACTCAACTGCAATTTAGGCATTCGTTCAAAGCTGTTTACAATAAAAGCTCAATATTAGGCTGACTCTAATTAAATGTGATTTCAAGAAACTCCTGATGGCATTTGATGTGGCATAGTTATTTCCAGCTTGTTAAACTCCAACAGTTTCCAACACTTGCATATGGAGACGTACGATTTCTCATTAGGCGGTGACAGTTTCTCTCTCTGACAACAAACACGGGCCACATACAAGACCAGAGAGGCACAAATATTTGACAAAGGAAGTTATTTTGATGCCTGACGATGTCTTGGCTCTGCAGGCAAGGCAAACAGATGAATGGCGGCAATCTGCACGCCAAAAAAACAGCATGTTGTTCATCATGGTAATCAGAGAGAGGAACAAAATGAAAATAAAAACCCACAACTTACCATTCATGATGGATTTCCCAAAGACCAGCTTAAATTATTCACACGGTTGATCTTCAAAACATGCGTCACCATTCTACTATGACGCCTAAACAAGCACAGCATGCTGTTATAATGAGTTTTGAACAACACATAAAAGAAGACTGGTGAAAAGTTTCATGCCTTTAAACCAAGATACACTGAACTGTTATTTTTTTTGCCCTCTTATGCTGTGTTCAAACCAAACACGAAAAGAACATGCGTATCATATCACTCTCTCTAGTTTACCCGTGGGATGTTTTTCACCTTTTTGGAATTTGTTTTGAGCTTGTGTGAAAAATGCGACTGAGGCAAGTTCTGCACATTTGTGGCAAATGTGTCTTGCATAACGCATAATTTGCATGACCTGTAAGTAATTTACCCACACAAACCCCCAAATTTCACATTTGGTGAGAATCCAGTATTACACCATTAATATGGCTAATCTAAAAAAGTATTTGCACACAGAGTCTGAAATTTCATATGAATCTTTTTGTATTTGTTATCCTAAAAATTCATCATGAACAGAAACCTTGCTCACTGATTCTGATGTGTATTAATGAATCCAGTCTGAAAAATAAATAACGCAAAACAATTAAAATATATATATTATATACAGTATAATATAAATAATAATTATTATATACAGTTGAATTATTAAACCCCCTGAATTATTAGCCCCCTTTTTATTTCTTTCCCCAATTTCTGTTTAACGGAGTAATGTGTTTTTTCAACACATTTCTAAACATAATAGTTTTAATAACTCATCTCTAATAACTGATTTATTTTATCTTTGCCATGATGACAGTAAATAATATTTGACTAGAAATGTTTCAAGACACTTCTATACAGCTAAAATTGACATTTAAAGACCTAACTAGGATAATTAGGTTAACTAGGCAGGATAAAGTTATTGTATAACGATGGTTTGTTCTGTAGACTATCGAAAAAAAAAAAATAGCATAAGGGGTTAATAAATTTGACCTTAAAATCGATTTAAAAAAATTTAAAACTGCTTTTATTTTTGCTGGAAAAAAAAGACTTTCTCCAGTTGAAAAAATATTATCAGACATACTGTGAAAATTTCCTTGCTCTGTTAAACATCATTTGGGAAATCTTTAAAAAAGAACAAAATTCAAAGGGAAGCTAATAATTCTTACTTCAACTGTATATTAAATAAAATAACAAGAAAATATTGTGTCCACTCAATTGAATTGATCTGTCAATATGTCAAAGATATGACAATATGTTAAAAGTTATGGTCACACTAGGGCTGCACAATGTAATATTTCAGCAATGTCAATGATCTGCAATGTCATGTTGGGATTAATAAAACTTGACTTCATCTAATAGTATGAAAGACTTTCATTTGAATGTCTTTATAAGCCCTGTGACTGTAAGATGTCAAGTAAATGTAAATAATTTGTGCACATGATATTATAAAGTTTGCCACTTTAACAAAGATTAATTGTTTAATTATTTATACAATGAAGACCATACGGTGTTAATTTACATGTGATTATTGCGTTACTGAACCTCAATGCTGTTAGATTTCACCTAATTATTTTATTTGGCATATTTTGTATAATTTGGTATATTTTATGCAAATATATTTGTATATTTTTAATGCAGATGCATTGGCCTAAAATATAAATACTTTCCAAATAGAGTTACTCAAGTCATCTTGAAATTGCAGTCAAATCGCAATTTATAAATTGCAGAAAAACAAAATATCACAATGTCAGTTTTTTCCAATATCATGCAGCCCTAGGTCACACACACACATAAAGCAGCAGTATGTCAAAGGTATGGACACACACATGTACGCACACACACATACAGACACACACACCACAAAGCAGCATGGTAAAGGTGTGTGACGTGTGCCAACAATTGGAAACAATGGCCACAGCAGTGGTTCTCAACCAGCTGTCACAATCTGTCTTTATATCACACTTTCACACACTTGGTTTGTCATAAAGTGCTCTGTGCTGCAAGACAATGTGGATTTTGGCTTTTGCCTGTACAGTGGCTATGAATTGTCAAAACACCTCAAAATGCTTTCTTTGGGAACATCGTAAAAATCCAAACCAAAGCCAATCAAATGTTTTGTTGAAATGACAGACAAAGGTTTTAAAGGTAGTGTGTTAAAAAATAAATAAATACAACCTCATTTTGTATCAATTATGATTAAAATAAATAAATAAATTGGACTCCATATCAAAAAATCCATATCACAGCTATATCATAAGAGTATAAAAGAAAAAGTATATCACCTGAACCAATTTCTGAATGATTTTCTTTTCCTTAGAAATTCAGCCAATCAGATTCCTTCCTGCTTTAAATAGCTCAAGCTTTTAAAACAGCGGATGACTTCAGCATGCTTAGAATAAACAGAGCATTCTCTTTAGCTGGTGTAGATATTATTATTATAAATATTTTCCTAACATTTATCTTTGTAGTTCTAGTTCCTGTTGTGAACATGCCTGAAGTGTATAGCTCATGGGCAGAAAAAGCAAACTGGACCATACTTTGCAAAGTTTCTTCAGGTTTCTGTAAGACTTTCTGAGTGAGTAGACAGTTTGGAGAACCATGTAGAGCAAATCATCAAGATCAGATTTAGATTGTGATGCAGTGATTGTTGTTTGGGCTGGTCTTCATCATGCAGCTCGGCTCAAGAGCAGTTTTAAAGACCTCAGCGAGAGTCCGGCGCAGCAGTGAATGTGAAGAGGGTCTCAGACAAGCTGCCGGGCTACTTTATGAGATCCTGATGAGTCTTAGCAGAAAACCTCTGCACTAAAGACTGCACTGGCACACACTGCATAGTACAGGGTTCATGCTCTTTTTTTGATCCATGAATATCCATATTTATTGTGGTGTAGTGCATAAGAATTTTTGGGTAAAAAAACTAAAATGTTTTTACAACATAGAATGCACAAAAAATTTGAAATTAATAAATGTTTTATATCTGTATAGAATTTAAAACTGAAAAATAAATGTATTCGTTGGATTTACAAATTTTTTTAAGGTAAGAGTTGGAAACAATTTATATGGGCTGAATTTAAACAAACAATTTAATTTAGTAAAGTTCAACTTAATTTGTTTGTTTAAATTCAGCCCATATCAATTGTTTGCAACTATAATATAATATAATATAATATAATATAATATAATATAATATAATATAATATAATATAATATAATATAATATAATATAATATAATATAATATAATATAATATAATATACGGCGACGCAGTGGCGCAGTTGGTAGTGCTGTCGCCTCATAGCAAGAAGATCGCTGGTTCGAGCCTCGGTTGGGTCAGTTGACGTTTCTGTGTGGAGTTTGCATGTTCTCCCTGCGTTCGTGTGGGTTTCCTCCGGGTGCTCTGGTTTCCCCCAAAGTCCAAAGACATGCGGTACAGGTGAATTGGGTAGGATAAATTGTCAGTAGTGTATGATGTGAATGAGTGTGTATGGATGTTTCCCAGAGATGGGTTGCGGCTGGAAGGGCATCCGCTGCATAAAACATGTGCTGGATAAGTTGGCGGTTCATTCCGCTATGGCAACCCCAGATTAATAAAGGGACTAAGCCGAAAAGAAAATGTATGAATGAATAATATAATATAATATAATATAATATAATATAATATAATATAATATAATATAATATAATATAATATAATATAATATAATATAATATAATATAATATAATAATAATACAATAACATTCATTCATTTTCCTTCACTTAGTCCCTTTATTCATCAGGGGTTGCCACAGCGGAATGAACCGCCAACTTAACCAGCATATGTTTTACACAGCGGATGCCCTTCCAGCTGCAAATGAAACATTACCTATAGACCCATAAAAACCTATAAACAACATAAAATATATATATATTAAAATTATGTTACTGTATGTATTAGTTTGTTTAATTTTTAATTTACATTATATCCAGGCCAAAATATATATTTCTAGGTTCATGTTTCTATGATGAAGACTTTTTCATCTCTCAAAACCCCTGTATTTATAAATCATACGAAGATAATCAAACAAAAAAGTAAACAGCTTTTATATTTCATGATGCACTACATCATTTAGCAAAAATGAAAAACAACCCCTTATGAAAATGATCCCTTTTTTAAGTTTAGCAAAACTTAAGTAATTTGTTTTTAGCACATTGATTACCAATAGGGATGTAACGATTCACTTGACTCACGATTTGATCTGATTCAGGATACTAATCTCACGATTCACGATTTAGTCACGATTTTTTTTACAAAATCATTTGAAACAAATTTAAGGTGAAGAGTCCTTTTATTTTTTTCTTAAATGCTGCACATTTTTGCAAAATATAACATGTTTTCTGCCATAACTAAATTGCTATTTTAAAAACAAATAAATTCCAAAAAAAAAAAAAAAAGAATAATACAAACTATAGAAGACTCATTAATATAAAAAAACTAAAACTGTGTCTGTGCTAGAATTTTACATTTTTAAAAAGAAATATCAGCATATCTATGTTTTCCGGCATAAGCTGAGGTCTTTGCACATTTACAAATGTCCCCTGCTGAAAAAAAAACTCTTTCATTGGGGACTGAGATGGATAGTGTGGAGAGGAAAGCCTGTCCTAAACCAGAGCGCAGTGTGTACACTCTGCTCCAGGGGACTGACCACTGGCATAAAAAAACTGATTATAAAATTACTAATTATATAGTAGGATAGAGACAGAAGTTGAACATGATTATGAAGATGAATAATTAATATTACTTGTATAGTTAATTAGTATAAGTATCAGTGTGATACACTTTTAAAATGTTAAAAGATACATTTTTAAATATTCAATAATAAGCAGCAAACTATTAAAATATGCATAAACTAATTTGAAAAGGAGAGGGTAAAAATAATCTAATACCTGCTTCTGTAACAGAACTGTCACCGTTGTGGATCTATCTGTTCTTCTTGTATGTTTGTGGGAAGTGGGTGTGTTTGTTTGGGTATATCTTCACCACGTGGTGTATGTGTGTTTACATTCATCAGCTGGGTTATCACGTGTCTTGTTACCACTCATCTCACTCAGCTGTTTTCATTCAACCACAGCTGTTGCGCATTACCGCGCACCTATATATGTTTAGTGTTTGTAGATAGAGTTTGTCAGTCCATTGTTTGTTCACCTCTGTGTCTGCTTCCTGTTAGGCACTCTCGCTAAATCCGCTGGTGGTGAATCGTCATAAGTCTGTTATATTTGGACCTTACGCACGTCTCCGTTTTTATTGATGTTGTTGCAACTGCCTGCACTGATGACAACCATATCAGTGAGAGACTTTACCCTGGATCTGCCGCTCTGATGAACTATTACCGCTGGTAAGCGTGTCGATTTCCTTGGGAGTTGCTCCATAGCACTAACCTCCCCCCTTCCCTCGATATCTGGTAAGATATCAGTGAGAGTCTTCACTTCGGATCTGTTTCGCGGATGAACTATTACCGCTGTTTAGCGTGTTGGATTCCTTGTGAGGAGCACCCTTGCTCTACACAATTCCTCTATATCTGGTGAGATCAATACCAGTTGTGACTCTTGTTATCTCTATTAATAAATCATCTTGCATTCACTTGCATTTGGGTCTCCTGTGTATATTTGTGACAAGAACAACTTTCTCTTTCAGTCTGAAAAACATCTTCACGCTTTCGCTATGAAAACACTGATGCACCACGTGATCTCCGTAGCATTCGTTCAAGCAAGCGGAGCTGCAAATCATCCGATCTAAGTGGTTTGGCTTATTAATAGTTTTTTTTTGAGTATAGACATCTGTGACAGTAGTTTTTCATTGTGCTGACGGTTTTTCTGCATCATATTTGTTGTTCTGTTAGTGTAAGTAGACGTCTTTTTCGCCTGTGAACAGTGCCCCCTCTGTTCAAAACATGTATCGCAATTCATTCAACATTTCTACCTGTTTGAATCGTCACCTATTTGATTCGATTTTTAACCGGCTGATGGTGAATCGTTACATACCTAATTACCATAGAACCACAAAAACATTTTTTTTTAACCATGGCTATAGGTTAGCATAGAAAAACTATAGAGACCTTTATAATTTACCTTAGTTTAACTAATATAAACCAGGTATTATTTTCATAAAAGAACAAACAAGCAATATATTTACACTCTAAGCCAAAAGACCACCATCTCTGCAACTTGGACAAACCGTAGACCAACAATGAATAAATAAAGCAGTTTAACCCATTATCTTCAGCTCGGTTGACCTAGCAGATGTTTAGGTCAGCAGGAGATGGGTCAAACATCAATATTTAATTTCAACCCTCTTTCTAGCATGAATCTTTAAATACTAGGGCAAAGGGAAGGTACAAAAAAAAGTTAATCCTGGAGAACACGATGAAAGGGTCAAGGAGGAGTGAGCTGAAATGCACTGCCCTGTTATCAACTCCATCATTAGCCCAAATGAGGTGGAGCACTACAGTGGCACAGGGGCCCACAATAAAAGCATCAATCTCTGGACTCCTAAATGAAAAGGGCAGAGGAGTCCACCACAAGTAAACTGCACTGTTAAGACTATCCATTATCTTTATCTCTGCTGAACAGCACTCTTGGCTGACTCTTCACCTTGGTACTGGAGATATACTGTAGCGCATATGAGGGCAGAAAGGAGATATATTAATAAAAAGCACAACAAAAACAGTACAAAAAGTCATAGATGGTCAGGTGCATTTTTCAGCAACACTGAATTTCCCCTATTCATTTCCCTCTATTAAATGATAAAAAGTCTTGTTTTGACACATTAAAAGCAAGAAATGTAATCATGAGGAAAATCACAGATTTTAAAATATTGATATGAAGCAATAAAGTTCATAAAAACTAGAAGACAAAAGGTACAAGACCATGTTAATTAATAAACTAAGAGATCTAAATGGACAAAAGAGATCATTCTGTTTCCGAACTGAAAACTCAATTGAAGCCAATTGTGCTATGTGCCACTTTAAGTAATAGTGTGGCAAAAATAAGTTTTCACATCTACATCACTGCCTGTTTAGCTCTGCCGGTTTAACCACTGCCCAACAGTTAACACTGCAGAAAGTAAATAACAAAAAAGGCAAAACATGGGTCTACATAGACACCAAAAGGGAAAGATACTCTGAAGCCAACAAGATGTTGTGCAGTGCCAAGCTGTGGAGAAATAGTCTTTGCACTTCTTTCCATCTGAGCTCAACATTAGGAAAGACTGGATATACCATATTTAATGAAATGACTGGTCAGTGCTGCTGAAAAATGGACCTGACCATCTATGACTTTCTGTACTGTTTTTGTTGCGCTTTTTATTAATACATGTCCTTTCTGCCCTCATATGCGCTACAGTATATCTCCAGTACCAAGGTGAAGAGTCAGCCAGCAGTGCTGTTCAGCAGAGATAAAGATAATGGATAGTCTGAACAGTAATTTACCATATTTACTGAATTTACCATATTTAATGAAATTCTGGTCATCAAGAATTTGCTCCTTTGTTCAATTTGATATATATATATTATTTTTTACCGCAGATTCATTAATAAACAAGGCACAATTCAACACTTGATTTTGAAAAAGACTGAAACTAAAAGAAGATGCTGTGAAAATATAAAGTAAAAATAACTATATTGAATCTGACAGTGATGTTGCACTCAATTAAATCACTACTGTGCTTCTTGGGAGTAAGCGGAGTTATACTGTATACGTGGTAAAAAAATGTTATTTCATTCATGTAGCAAGGTTTCACAAAACAAATTGGCTCAGTACTGATAGTGGAATGGTTGCCAAGCAACAGTCACACGTGCATGATTGAAGGATACTTTGTAACGGCCTTAAACTCAACCAATCAGAATCAAGGACTGGAATCATGCCCTTTTCTAATGTCTTTACACTGCATGGTTCAAGTGACTCAATTCAGATTTTTTTTCTGTTATGTGGCACAGATCGAATATGGCCCGTGTACGTGTAAGCAGGAAAAAATCACATGGATTCCGCTTTACTCAAATCAGATTTAGCCTTGTTCATATGTGGAAATTTATCCGATATGAATCGGATACGTGCCCTCGTGTCTGTAGTGTAAGCAGGTAGATCGGATTTTCACCTGTCGATGCGAGTTGCGCATCATTAAAAACCATAGCGAATGACGTCAACTCTGATGCTTTCATTTCAGAACAGACTTCAGGAGAGTCCCAAACCTTAAATCTCATACACAAGGACTAAAAATGCTTTTATATTGTCATGTAGCATGAATATTTAAGCATGTTAATGAGTGAGAGAGAGAGCAAGAGAGTGCAATACCCGCTATGTAACCAATATAAACTAATATAGAACTATTGCATACAGTACATCACATAAATCACGCCATGGACATCACATTAAGATGCCTACTGGTTTAAAAAGATTAAAAGAAGATGGCCAAATTAGAACTTTCTGTCATAAACTATAGTAAAACAACAGGGCGCTCTTTTATTATCAGCTGTCAGTCAGCGATCTTTCTTTTTTTCCTAGTCATTGCGCCTTTGCCGTGTGCTGTGTAACCTGCAGACAATTGAATACGAGTCACTTTTAAAGGGTGATGTAAGCAGATCAGATACAGTCACAAAATCTGAATTGACCATCAAGATCTGCAGTGTAAATGCAGTCTTAGTGCACTTTGCTCATTGTAAATATGAGTGGTGGGATTTTTAGGTGATTTCTGCACAAATGACGCTGTTAAACATTATTGTTTTACAAAAATAAGAATTAAAGGAATAGTTAATCTAACTATGAACATGTGGGTGAACCATTATCTTACCCTAAAGTGGTTCCATAACTGTTAGAGTTGATTTCTTCAATTGAACACAAAAGAAGACATTTTAAAGAAAGATGGAAATCTGCAACCCATTGACATCCATAGTATTTGTTTTTCTTACTATGGTTACAGGTTTTCTGCTTTCTTCAAAATATAGTCTTCCGTGTTCAACAGAAGAAAGAAACTCAAAGTGATTAAATATTGAGAAATGTTTCATTTTGGGGTGAACTATCCCTTTAATGCAGACATAAGAATGTTTAATGATTTAACAACAGCTCTGTCTTTAAAGCTTTATCAGTTACTGTTAAAAATTTATTTTCTTTATGGTAAAAGTGAGGTTTGACTTCGGGAACGCTTTGTTTGTATGCTAAGCAGCATGCTGGAATCGACACCAGCACTTTAAAAAATGCATTGGCAAAAAAGTTGAAACATGATAAATCTAAAACCATGTCAGAACAGTCTTACAATTAAGCTGAAAGCAAAAAAAGGCAGCACTGAACACATCAAATATAGATGTGGGGGTGTTTTCATGGCAGAGTTCCACACTCCTGGAAAGAAAAAAAAAAAAAACACAGAACATAACGAGAGACAATGCCCCCATTTTTGTTTGACTTGAAATCTCAGATCAATAATTAATCAAAGGCTCCACCACATCAATGTCTAGCAGGAATATGCATGCAATGCAACTATCTGCAATTTCATTCCCTGAGAAATTGAAGGGATTTAGAACAAGTGGACTGTGCTGTAAATTAATGACAGCTTATCCACTTGATCGAGGCTCATGTCTTTGAAGAAATCATTGAAACCTGATTGAACTAACAGTGCGTAACGGAGCATTCTGTGAAATATGGCTAATTAATTAGCTTTTTTTAAGGGCAGTTTTAATTTCATGGTGTGCCACCCTTCTGGGACATAAAGACGTTCAAATCAATTGAGAAATTGGAGTTCACTTCATAACATGAAGGATTTTTTCCAGTCAAGTGCAGCGACAATCAAAACGGGTCAATTCCAGTGCCCTGAACTTAACAAATTCCTCTCCCTGAGCATCCTTGTAGGTCTCACCGTCTAATTCTGGGATCCTGAAAGGAATGAGGGTTTACGGTCTCTACAATAGATTGAGCTGCACACTTCAAACTAAAGTATCTTGGCAACTTGGGGAGAATGAATGAATGTTCTCCAAAGCCCCTCTCTAAAGCGAGCAAGGCGGCCTGGGCTTGAGCTTCCAATTCAGAGGTGGCTGACTTTCCAACAGCTTCCCTCAGAAGCGGCAGCTGTACTAAAATGAGATGTGATATTGTTATGCAATTTCAATTACGCCGCAGGGAGAAGGATCAATCCGACAGCCGCTCGTTTCCCTGAGCGAGCACAGATGAGATAGCGACGCTCCAGAACATCCTTTAAATTACACAGCGATTCAGATGGTGTTCTCTGCGCTTGCTGGTTTTGCGAGCTTTACACGTTTTAGTGCTTATTCCTATTTCTTGAAACAGATGTGCTTGCATATGGCATTTGCCATCCATTTGCATGCCAGCCATTCTTGGAATTGCAGGACTGAACCTCAACTTAACCAGGAAAGTCAATCGACTGTAATATTTATGATAAATGTATGAGAGTAATTTAAACAAGTCTCCACTTACAAATGTCTGCTAAAGTGATGCAGTTTTTTTTGAAAAAGAACACCTTGATCTTGTAATTCAATTTGATGCATGTACAGTAACTGTACATTTACTGAATGAACAGAGTCACGCAGCAGCACTACAAAGCTCTTAATGAAAGGCAGAGCTAGTTTTAAATAAGCTTTGAATGAGTCATATACTTTAAAAACCACGAGGGACAACTGGTGATTTATTATTCGTCATACCAAAGAATGTTTTGTGTGAAATAAGTACTGCCATTTTTTTCATATTCAAAAGCAAATAGCCAGAATTTCAAGGACAAGATCAATGGCAAAATCAAAATAATTAGAAGCGCTTTCTCAGGCATCAGTGTGACAAAGGATAATTCAGTAGAGTATGCATGTTTAAACTAAACTGACAAAAATGAATTTCGAGTAATTTTCACGATGTTTCTTATGCAGTTGCCAGTGTGTTGAGTCAAAATGAATGACTTTTTAATCAAAATGGCCTGCTGTCACTGTTAGCGCACTTACAATTCACTTTGAAGTCATGATGAAATTGAAGTAGTAACTGTAATATTTTTTTTCCTATATTGTGACAAAGATCTTTAGAAATGTAGCATGGGTCTTGGATGCACAACTCTGTTTGCTGATTGGATGGTGGCAGATCTGAATGGGAGCCTGAGGTTTAAATGGACTAAATGACTGGAAGAACATGGCATACATAGTCACAAATTGAACCTCTCAATCCCCAGAAAATCAATTTTAAACATTCATTCATTCATTCATTCATTTTCCTTTGGCATAGTCCCTGATTATCAGGGGTCGCCACAGTGGAATAAACTACCAACTAATCTGGCATATGTTTTACACAGCGGATACCCTTCCAGCTGCAACCCAGTACTGGTAAATACTAGGGGTGTGACGAGATGCCTACTCCACGAGACGAGACGAGATACGAGATTGGGTTCATGAGAACGAGACAAGACGAGATTTTTACACTATTTTTAAGAAATCCTCAATGATAAAATATATGAATGGAAAATAGTCTTTTATTTAGCTGGGAAAAAAAACAAATCGCAAAACTACTTAGGTGCTTTCTTTAAATCAACTTGTAATGTTGTGCAGAGTTTGCATGCTCTCCCCGCGTTCGTGTGGGTTTCCTCCGGGTGCTCTGGTTTCCCCCACAGTTCAAAGACATGCGGTACAGGTGAATTGGGTAGGCTAAATTGTCCATAGTGTATGAGTGTGAATGAGTGTGAATGGATGTTTCCCAGAGATGGGTTGCAGCTGGAACGGCATCCGCTGCGTAAAACATATGCTGGATAAGTTGGCGGTTCATTCCGCTGTGGCGACGCCGGTTTAATAAAGGGACTAAGCCGAAAAGAAAACGAATGAATGAATGAACACGGTATAGAAAAATACATCTTGATCAATGTTAACTAATATTTAAAATGACAAACAAAAGTCCATGATATTCTATCACTGGAATAGTCCTATTCAATTTCAATGATATTCCAGAAATTCCATGTACTGTGAACCACGAAAGAATCACAATTACATGCTAAGTCAAGTAAATCATGCTATACTTGGGTTAATATTGTGATGTCTGAACATGACATTAATCAGACTACAATCAGCTTTTCCACTGTTGTGCTGACTCCAACATGGATTTACATTTTAACTATACAATTATTCACATTTTATCTCTCTACTTGAACAGAGAGATGACTCTACTTGAACTGTCTGTAACCAGACTACGCACAAAAACAAACAAAGACAAGATTATAAAGATGCGATTGCATCACATATGAACCCAGCACCATCCATTACTTCAATTCTACAGCTTTTATTATCTAGTGTCTATCAACTTGCAAAAACTATGTTTCACTGGTGATAGTATTAACAGCACAAGTCTCCTCAACAACCCTTATTATTTAAGATATCAATCATGCCCACAGCAAAAACTGTGTGGGATGATTTAAACACTAATAATAATCATTTTCACTAGCTCAAATCCCTAACTTCACATATGAGCAATAGTTACACTGATGCAAACGCCACTGAAGCAAAAGTTCTGTGTCCTTTAAGGAGGAGAGATCAGGAAAAAGACGAAGAAAAAGAGAGAAAAAAAAAAAAAAAAACAGTGGTCTTGTTGTGTTCAGACAATGACAGGTTTCCCTGTGGAAGATTTAGAGTTCAGCTCACAGCTGGTCTTGGCCTGCAGACCAGCTACCAGACAACACGACTGGTCATGAATCCCTCATTAGAGACACAGCGAAGAATCCGGGGGAAGATGTTTTTTCAAGCCTGAAGGAGATTTAAAAATTGCAAATACTAATTTTGTGTGTGTGTGTGGAAAGATATAAGGTATTACTGTATTAGTGCGGAAAAATAAAGAAACGTTTTACCTAAAATTTGTAATTTGTTTTTCTGCTGCTCCCTTTCTCAGGCCATCCACTATGTAGGTAAACTTTTGTCATCAGCAGAATATTAAATATAATTTTATAGCAGAAACTGTGATCTTTGGTGATTCATAACAGTTATGTCAACAGCTACAATGGCCTACAGTCAAAACAACACAGTAAGGCTGCATAATATATACTTTCTGCATCTATTTTGCAACATGCAAAGCTGCAATTGTCACATCGCTGGAACTAAATGTACTATTTGGACGCAAGAAATTATAACAGGGTTTCTGCAGGTTTCACCAAGTTAAATTTAAGACATTTTCAAGACCATTACGAATGACATTTGAGACTTAAACAGAGCTAAATGTTAGGAATTATATTCGAATATCCCAGTTGGAAAATATTTTCTCTTTCCCTATCAAAAATGATTATAAACGAATACATTTAAAAATACAAAAATAATAATTTAATAATAAAAAATCTCGGCCATGTCAGTATATTCAGCATTACATAAATGGAGAATTTCTAAACAAATTAATGTAAGGAAAGTAATTAAATGCTATTTTAAAATAAAAAGTTAAAAGTTTTATTAAGATAGGGATTGTTGGTGATTGTATTAGTGTTAATGGCCAGATTCGGTAGCTATACATGAACAAAGAAAAATTAAGACCTGTTAAAAAAAGATTTAGGACCTACAACACAATATTTCAGTACATATAAGACTTTTTAAGGCCTAAAATTGAGCTTTTGAGATTTAAGACACTTTAAGACTTTTTAAGACCCCACCGATACCCTGTATAAGGTTTGCATAGCTTAAACAAAAATCAATTGTATTCAATTATTTATATAACAATGACTATACAGTTTTACTTATATTTTAAAATAATAATTTCTGTACCTCAATACTATTAAAATCCATAAAAACATAAATAAATAAATAAATAACTAAAGCATTGCTTATTTGATTTTTTTTTAAATCTTTGTTCTGGTGTACCCATCTGCACTTTTAGTGTGTTTACTATACTTTATGCAGATGCACTCCCTTACAAAATTATCATCAAAGTATTTTTTTTCTATTTTCACATAGAGTTATTTAAGTCATCTTATGAAATCATATTCATTTCATAATATACACTGCCAAAAAACAAAAAAACAAAAAACAAAACAATATTTCTCAATTTACATTTTATGCCCAATATTGTGCAGCCTTAACTGACACCTGACAATACATTCAGGTGTTATGAATAGAAAATATCAGTCCTTGCAAAAAATAAAAAAAATATTTGCAACATTACCATCTATAATCTACACCACAGGTGTCAAACTCAGTTTCTGAAAGGGCCGCAGCTCTGCGCAGTTTAGCTTTAACCCTAATTAAACACACCTGATCAAACTAATTGAGTCCTTCAGGCTTGTTTAAAACCTACAGGTAGGTGTTTGGAAGCAGGGTTGGAACTAAAGTTTGACACCCCTGATCTACATCCTCTGACAAAAAAAAAGAACTAATAATGCTGCAGTCTTCTTGCACTGAACAATCATTTTGATGTATCGTCAGAGAGGTCATTCCTCAAATGGAAACACGTGTGCCCTCCATCATCAGAACACTAGATTAGAGAGGTTCTACATTGCATCTATCTTGACAAACTGAGACACTGTTTTAAAGGATGACTGAGCTCCTTTAACAAAACATGATAAGTTTAGATGAAAAAACCTCTAAATGTCGTCTAATATTGTCTTTCAAACTGAGCATTTTTATCAGGCTCCTGTGTGTAAGTTCAGAAATTTCCCTTTTATGGCAAAGAATAAGTCCTTTTCATGGTCTTCAAAGTGTAATAACTCAAAATAAACAAAGAAGGCTAAGAAAAATGCTCATTTTCGATTAGGATTTCTGACGGCACTTAGAGGTTTTTGCGAATTAAAAGCAAATTCTCATTTTTGGTTGAACTAGCCCTCTAAGACTAAACCAACAACAGAAAGTGCTTTGGTTGTCCTGCATGTGTGGGAAGGCTTGCTTACCACTCTATTATTACCAGAGTAATTGCGTGCACTTGTCTGGCTCTAAATGACACTAGGAAAAGAGAGAAACGGAGAAAGAGAGAGAGAGAAAAAAAACAGAGAGGTTAAAGAGGCGAATACTTTATCAGAGAGATACAGTTAAGACACTGAAATATCACGTTTGATAAGCACAGAAGAAACCCAACGCAAGAAAGCAAAACATATACAAAAAGTTCATATGTGAAGCGTTCAGACACAACAAGCTCTTCTGAGTATGAAAATAATGAATAAAGAACGTGGGTCGTGAAAACTCTGACACGCTAATTGGGGTTCCTGTTGGTAAAGATCTGACCGGTTTAGCCGCCTCGTTACCCTTAGGGTATAATTAGCTTAGCATCCACAGTCATTCAATTAAGAGTCTGTTCTGTCGTGCATGCTAAAACAGATGTAGCTGGGTAATTGTCTGCATTCTGAGGTCTCCTTGTGAAGGGCTATCTACGTGGTTGAGCAGATCAGTGCATACAGTACAGACCTAATACTGCTCAGAAACAAACCAGCAACTGTACAACTGATATCACAGATATAATATTAGAGGTCAAGTGTATCAAGTTTGCTCAGTGTTACATGACATATTGATGTCCTGTATCTCTTGCAGCTAAAAACAATTACTTTATTGTAAATGATCTGTGAAATCTAAAGAAGAGTTGACACAAACAGCGATTCTTAATGACAAAGCCAATGGTGGGAACAGAAAGTTGGATACAAATCTTGGGTCATTTTACAAATAAGTACCAATTTGAAGTGGCAACTACCAATGAGAGGGAAGATGATGGTGTACATATGATATGCCTTCTGTGAAGCATTTACCATTTAGTAGTTTTGATTAGGGATATTATACTGTTAAACTTGCTTATATATAAATATTTCAAATATTCAAATAATTTAGTTGTTTTAAATTTTTTATTAATTCCAGTGATATATAAATGCTGGTATTTTGATCAAATAAGCCCCAAAAGTAAATTGTAGTGTTTCCACAAAAATATGAATCAGAAAAAAAACGTCAACAATGATAATAATAAGAGCCATTATTAATGATTGCGCACCAATAATAATTGGTCAAAAGATGATTTTGGAGCAAAAATTCTCAAAATTTATTAAATAAATATATAATATATAATAAATAATATATTTAGCTAATACACATATACTTTTATACACATTTAATTTTTAAACCACTTAAATATCACCTGTTAATTAGATATATTTCAATTTGACATTAAATATATGAATTATTTATTATTCATTCATTCATTTTCTTTTCGGCTTAGTCCCTTTATTTATGAGCGGTCGCCACAGCGGAATGAACCGCCAACTTATCCAGCACATGTTTCATGCAACGAATGCTCTTACAGCCGCAACCCAGTAATGGGAAAGATTTATATATTCTACTAAATATAAATATTTAAGTACAGTAGCTAGTTATAGTTACAGTATAGAGTTATATAGTCATATATTATTTTTTTAAGTTAATCTGGCATGAATTTGTTCAAATATTAAAAATGGATATTAATAATGCTGAAATCATTTATTGGTAATTTGTGAATGGAATAATAAATTAGTATTAAGAGGCATAAGTTGTAAATGTTTTTTTTACTACCAGAATGTATTTATTTAGTAGCAACATCCAGTGTTTCCAACCGCAGGCTCATTGGAAATGCTACAATACCAAAGACTACATTTTTGAGAACCAACAAATATGAACCCTGGACTACATTGTCCTGCAGTTTTTGCCATGTACATTTTTGACAATCTCAAATATGTTACCGGGGCACGTTTTCTCATATCTCCTAAATCCACCAGAGCCCACGGTAAACATTTCTGCAAATATTAACGTCCTTGTGTTCGTCCATAAGAGAAGCCTTGTCATCAAGCATAATATATCCGCTTGATATCACACCCCTTCCCTAAACCCAATCGATAGTATTTTCAAAAGCAAACTATAAGACAAAAGCCATTGTGGCTACGTGCTTCTACCGCGACAGCACGCTTCTTTTTTTGGCTTTCGTTTCCCTGGTTTTTTGTAACCGTTTTTCGACAGACTTTCATGCTGAAAAAGCTGTCTATACACACATCGGAGGTAAGTAGTCCACCCCATATAGCATTTTTTTACACATAAAACACAGCTATATGTACATGCAAGTACATGTTTCTTGGTTCTTAAATATGTACACAAGGGCACATTTTCCCAATGAGCCTGTGTTGAGTATGTTTCATCTGTGATCCCAAAATGAAGTCCACCAATGGCATTGTTTAACTGGGAAATGGCAAAGACTATAGAATGCACAAGACATTTCACTCATATATGAAGTTTTCAATGGGGGAAAATGTAATGATCAATATTTAGTGAAGGAAGCCCCGCCTTCTAGTTTAGGAGCCAATCATCGATCACTATAGACCGATGATTCTTCGGGGGAGGGGGGTCGTTCTTGAAGCGTGTTCTTTTCAACAGTTTCTACAGTTTCATTATGAACCCTCTGGTGTTAGCAAACACGCTGGAATCTCAGTGAATACTTGCCACACATACATGAGAAATATATCTACATAAAGCTTGAAATCTCTACTTGTAAAAGAACTAACTACACTTCAAAACAATGTTCTCTGGTTTTGCACTCTGTATGAAATGAATGGAAGGTAAAGTCTGTCCCATTTGACATTTTGAATTCTTGCCTCTGCCATTCAAATGAAAAATCAAATGACGGCAACTACTTAAACACCCACAAACGTGTAAATCAAGAGGTCACTATCATTTTGAGAGGAGATTTGCAAGTCCAAGTTGGGAATTGACCCTTTGCTAAGCCCCGCCCTCCTAGTTACTGTTGCTATGCCTGTCAAGCTTTCGTGCCTGGCACGTCTATTACAATGTGTATGCGCTGGTGTCAGACATTCCCAGTGATATAATTGGTCATTTTTGGTGAACAGGTGAGATATCCGAGAAAGCCAGACAAAAAAGGACTGCAGAATGCATTACAGGGGTATATTCACCACATAATAGGCAACAGATTAGAAAATAATTGAATCAAAATTGAAGCTAGGTTAGCCTAGCCACCTCATACGCTGACCATTCAACAGCTTAGCTCATGCACAGCAGGAGAGGTGAAATTTAAAAACAATCTAATAATAACAGATTAAACCGTGATTTCTCTATTTTAGCCAAAAAGCCTGATTAATTGTTGTGCAATGAAATATAGCGTTACTAACCCACAAGGAAACACGCATGGACAGTGCTTCTACATAATTCATTCAAAGAAAGAACAGCCAGAAAGGGGAAATTGATGGATTTGTGCAGAATATTAGCATCATTGACCCATAACAATGTACAGTAAGTTAATGTTACCTATAACTGTCAGTATGTTTGTGTGCTCTTTATAAATTACTGAAAAACAGCTGCGGGTAACATTAAAGTATATTGATCGCAAGTGCTCAGTTTGTGATTACATCTCTGTTTTGTTTTGTTGATATGTAATTTTAAATATTCGTAGCTTGAAACAGATGGAAATAAGACCGCTATTAGTATAACTACTATGGCGAAGGCTTAAACGGAGCAGTGCTCATAATATCGAGCGAAACAAAAGAAAAACACAGCTGTGAAACATAACCTGCTTTGTATTTTTGTAGGAAACACAGTTTAGATCGTTTTAGGGTAACGTAGGAGGTGTGTGAGTTATTGCCGTCTAATAGTGAATGTGTCAGGAATCTCAAAACAAAACCAACTGAACTCCGCTCCTTTAACGCCCTCACAGAGCTTGATCCATGCTGGCATTTCTCCCCTTGGGTTGTAGGTTTTGAAAAGGGAATGAATTCCACCACCCTGTCCAAACTTTTAGGATACCGCGTATCAGATTTGCACAATCCATATGCACAACGCTTTGGCTTGTTTTCCCTCGCTCGAAAGAGCCCCTGAGCGTAGCTACGGTTGCTAAGCCACGATTGGTTTGTGGCGGTTTTTGGGTGTGGCTTAGCGAAGGGTCAATTACTTCAAAAGACCAGCACGATCAGATGAGGCATTATTCAGAGGATGATATTGTGTAACACGCAAGTTATTGATTCTTATGGTAGTTACAGTTTGACTGAATAACATCAAATCGCATCCTCCAGAAACAGCCATAAAGGAGGTTGGTGTTGTGATCAGATTTCCTCCGGGTACACATGCACATTAGTTTGGGCTACCTGATCAGATGCTTTTTTTAAAATTAAAATTTCATTGATGACTGCAAATATTTAACTTAATCATAAACTTGCCAAACAGTTTTGGAGAATGTGAAGTTTCCCCATTCCCACTCTCGAATGTCCAAGAGGCATTTCAAAGATGGCCGTGAAGTGAAATGACTTGCCTTAAAGGGACTTTGGAAATAGGGACCCCGTTATAACCAACAACACTTTTTTACCTGGCAACCTTAATCACTACGAATCGCTGAATGTGTGAACGTCCCATAAGAAAAACAGACTCTAATGTGTGTCCCCAAAGTAAAGTGTTTCCAATAACATTGGCTACACTTTTAGACCTTCTGGTCTTCAACATATGACTTAAAACAGAACAAACAAAACTACCACTAAAGTAGTAAAGCCACCTCACTCTCCCAGAATGAGCAGCACAAACAGACAATATTGACACTGACCATTTAAGCAGAGCGTCGAGCAGAGTTTTTCCAAGCCGTGAACACAAAATCACATTAAACAGCAATTTCGTCGTCCAGGCAGTCAGACGGGATGTGTTTGTTGAGCACATTGAGCAGACGCAGGCTGCTCTCATCCTGCAGGCCCCAACTTTCATCGCTCTCATCTGTGTTGGACTCGTATTCGGATGCAATGCCAGACTCGCGGAACCGGAGCAGCTCCAGGCTGCCTAAAAGCTCGTCCCGGGAGGAGGACGAGACGTCCTGAGATGGCGTGTCGGGACTGTCCTCCTCCAGTTGGTGTGGTGGTCCGGGCAGAAAGCGAAAACACTCAAATTTGATCAAACCCTGGTCCCTACCTATAGGACTGCAGAGCGGCAGGGAGAGCTGTGTCCCATCGTTCAGCGGAGACAGGATGGAGTCCTCTGGTCGAGGGGTGCTGGGGTCACATAAGACTGGGGGCACGTTGGCACGAAAGGTGATCTCCAGGAGACTGTCCTGAGAGCCCACTGTTGACAAACACAGAGAGGGGAAGAGATTGAAATAAATTTCAAGGCTTTGAAAATGGTTTACAAAAACAAATTAAATCTGATCTATACACAAGCACAGAACATTTTGAATCTTGTACAATCAATAAAAACTGCATTTAACACAACATTTTAATGCACAATTCGCGCTATTAAAATCATTAACTAAGGCTATTTGTTCAATAAACTACTAATTAGGTGCTTATTAATAGTCAGTAAGGTAGGAGTTGGGTTTAGGTATTGGGTAGGATTAGCGATGCAAAATAAGATCATGAGTACTTAAAAACAGCTAATATCTTAATAATAGGAAATAAGCCGGTAGTTAAATAATAGTGGTAATTGTGACAAACTAAAGTGTCACCATGGTATGCTCTCAAGTACGATGTACTTAGTATGATATAAGTCTTCATAATGTTTCTTTTCTTGCTCTCCTGCAGGTTAATAACAGTGCAGCACATTTTTAGTTGGCCTTTCTGAAGGCAGTTGATGTGTTTCAGCAGCTCTCCTTTACTCTTGTGTTTTCACTAAGACCCTCCCATCTGTTCCATCTCTCTCTCTCTCTCTCTCTCTCTCTCTCTCTCTCTCTCTCTCCATCACATATCATTTCACTTTCCATTTCAGCTTCTCCCATCATCATTGTGCTCGAGGGGGTAAATTTCAGGCTGATTTTAAAGCAGTTTATTGGAGCATTCTCTCATTCAGGTCAGCAGCACCTTTAGATGTGCTTTTTTCACATTAGCCTGTATGATGAAAAGCTCCTCATCACTGACTGTCACAAGTACTACACTAATGTCAGCCTGTAAAAGACGACTGTAAAATGTCTTCTTATAACCGAAATTGTCACTTAAAACATCTGTGATTGTCAACAAAAAAGGGCGACGCAGTGGCGCAGTAGGTAGTGCTGTCGCCTCACAGCAAGAAGGTCACTGGTTCTAGCCTCGGCTGGGTCAGTTGGCGTTTCTGTGTGGAGTTTGCATGTTCTCCCTGCGTTCGTGTGGGTTTCCCCCGGGTGCTCAGATTTCCCCCACAGTCCAAAGACATGCTGTACAGGTGAATTTGGTTAGGCTAAATTGTCCGTAGTGTATGAGTGTGAATAAGTGTGTGGATGTTTCCCAGAGATGGGTTGTGGCTGGAAGGGCATCCGCTGCGTAAAAACGTGCTGGATAAGTTGGCGGTTCATTCCGCTGTGGCCACCCCAGACTAATAAAGGGACTAAGCCGAAAAGAAAATGAATGAATGAATGTCAACAAGAAAAGAATAAACGGTCAAATTAAATCGTAAAAATAAAGGAGAAGCAGATCGGTTTGACTGTACAATAAATACCTTCACACTGCGGGTGCAAAATCATTTGCCGTCGGTACCCAGAAGGGTGATCTGCTGTCAGGCTGCTGTATGAGGACTGGGCCGCCTGTCAGTGCTCTGAGGCGGGGGAGCGGCCGACGGCATCACTCGCAGCTCGTTGAGAAAAGTAGGGACGGTACAGTATGGACAAATGGCAGTCTATAAAAATCTCCAATAACACACAAAAAGTCGTTAAATTTGACGCTAGTCGCTTTTTTTTTTATTTGTCGCTAGGGGGGGGGGGGGGGGGGGGGGGGTCTAAAAAAGTCGCTAAGTTGGCAAAACTCAACCCACCCATGCGCAAGGCAGGCAGTTCTGTACAATTATGTAATCTATCTGCTTAAATATATCGCCTTTATTTTGACATCGGACCAATAACGATAACATTAAAAATAGCATTTATCGTCGGCGCCAGTGGTGTAGGGGTTAGTGCGTCGACACATGCACTCTGGTGTTCACCTTGACCCGAGTTTGATTCCGCCTCGCGGTCCTATGCCAATCCTTCCCCTCTCTCTGCTCCTTATGCTTTCCTGTCAATACTCTATACTTTCCTATCTAATAAAGCTGGAAACCCTGAAAAAATAATTATAAAAAAAAAAAAAGCATTTATCGGCCGATAACAATATGACCGCCAATATAGCGTGCATCCCTAGTAATAATAATATTAACATTAATAATAATCAAAACATCCCCCAAATTTGTATTTTTTATAATCTGTTTTGAGCATGATTTTACTGTAATACCCTGTTATCCAATAGAATGAATAAACAAAATGTTTTTAAAATGTTTTATTCTGTGCATGTATATATTGTACAGCCTGAGGCCATCAGTAGATTAAAAATTAATTGTGAATTTCTGCATGGTGACTTTTCTTCTTCAATATCAATCTAACAGACCAATACTATTCCATAATGTATGCATTTAATTCTCTTTTAATCTTTACAAAACAAATTATATCTTGAACTTTTGTTATTAAGTGTTAAAAAGGAGACCGGCACAACCAGCAATGTTTCTTCCTAACACAAAAACAATGCATGCTTTTACAGCTAGCACTGCAGAACAGAGGAAATAATACTCACTAGAGCCTTGTCCAGCCAGCTTGAGCTCCAGCTCCTGGACCTGTTTGACCAGCAGGGAAATGTGCTGTAGCAGATCTTTATTCTGCAACAGCAGCTGGTGAACTCGAGCCTGGGCTTCAATCCTCGCTGCCGCTTCAGCAGAGAGTTGATCCTTCAGCAGATGAACCTGAAGAGCACACAGCAGACGCTTCCCTTCAGTTTAGTTCATCCAGCACACACACATACAGTAGATGTGATAAAATTCAGTAAAACTCAGTAAATTCAGTAAAACTCAAACACCAAAAAAACTTGACGCAAAGTTAAAGAGATCACCCAATACATAAAAACTTCATTCTCCCAAATATGTTCGAGTTTCTTTCATTAGTTAAACACAAAAGAAGATATTTTGAGGAATGTTGGAAACCGGTAGCCATAAGCTATGGTTCTATGCAAAGATGCAAAATCTTATGTGCAAAACTGGAATATCACATAAAAACATTTATGAATAAGGCATTGTTTCTATCCAATAAGCCAAATACACTAAAATCATCAAAAAAACTGGCACCAAATATCAAAAAAAAAAAAAAAAAAAAAGGAATTTGCTGAGGTAGAAGTCATTGTTGGCTTTTTTCTTATGTAATAAATTATTTGCGCCTCAGAAGACAATGAGGAAAATGAAAAGTGCAAAATTGAAGCGCAATGATCGTGCAGTGGATTGGGAGGTAATAATAGCAACCACTTTGATGACAGATTTTGGCTAAGGGATTTTAGAATGAATGAAACATTTCAGATGTTGTGCAATGTGGTCAATCTGCTAGTTTTTCCATTAATGTCATCCTATACCACCCATTTATTTGTTATCACATGATCTGTAAAAATAAAATCATGAATTTTTTTGATGCGCAATGCTGAAATTTATTTGCCAAATGTGGACATTTTCAAAATGTATGTGCATCTTGGTGTTTCCAATAAGAATTTTGAATGCAATATTTCCCTTCTCCATCGACGAAAAGGGAATTCATGTGTTTTCTGGCTCTAATTGTCTACACTGTAAAACTTTTTGCCCTTATTTTTTTCTACAGTGGTTTAACCGTTGACCAATTTGTTGAAGTGTTCTACAAAGTTTGAGTGGACTTCTGGCAGTCAAAAAGCTTTTGACATCGTGAAGATGTTATTGGTGACAGCTCCAGTTCTTATGTTACAGTTTGATCGGCCTTTTAAAATCCAGGTTGATGCAAGTAGAATGGAGCTGGTGCAGTTTTACTGCAGACGGAAAAAAAAAAAAAAAAAATAGACCACATTTTTTGTTTCTTTTCTCGAAAATTTTACAAACATAATAGAAACTATTCTGTAATCGAACAAGAAGCTATAGCCTTGATTAGGGTGCTGCAGTATTTTGATGTTTATCTGGGTGGAGGCACAGAGGTGGTGGTATTTTCCAATCTTTGACTTTTTTGCATTCACTGCAGAGTCCAAATCATCATTTGATGAGGTGGGTTCTATTTTTGTAACCTTATTATTTGAACATTAGACATATCAAATGAGCTGACAATGTGATTGCTGATGCATTGTCCCATAATTTGCTGTCCGGTGCTAATTAACTCAAATACTTTTTGACTCCCTGTTTTACTCACTATCTTTTTCACCTTAATTTAATAGTCACAGCCGTATCACCCTGCAGGCCAAGACCGCTTACTCACTGTAGCTACGCAGGGCTGAGCCTGGTCAAAACCTGGATGGGTGACCACATGGGAAAACTAGGTTGCTGTTGGAAGTGGTGTAAGTGAGGCCAGCAAGGGGCGCTCAACCTGCAGCCTGTGTAAGTCCTAATGCCCCAGTAGTGAAGGGGACACTATACTATCAGTGAGTGCTGTCTTTCGGATGAGACGTTAATCCGAAGTCCTGACTCTCTGTGGTCATTTAAAATCCCAGGATGTCCTTCGAAAAAGAGTAGGGGTTTAAAATCCCATGGTACTTCTCATAAAGAGTAAGGATGTAACCTCGGAGTCCTGACCAAATTCCCACTATCAGCCCTTACTCATCATGGCCTTCCAATCATCCCCATCCACTGAATTGGCTCTTTCACTGTCTCTTCACTCCACCAATAGCTGGTGTGTGGTGAGTGCACTGGAGCCGTTGTCCTGTGGCTGCCGTTGCATCATCCAAGTGGATGCTGCACACTGGTGGTGGTGTGGAGAGACCGCCATACACCCACCCCCTCGTGATTGTACAGCGTTTTGAGTGTATGAAAATACATGATAAATGTGCTACAAAAATACACACATTACATTAATTTGCTTTCAGAATCCAGATTACTGGAGAAAGAAGATGGGTAATAGGTGAGGTCAAATAGTTAGTGGGATTAATCTTCATTGTAAAAGCTTTATAAAAAGTCATAGGTGTTCTTTTTGATCTTTGTTTTTATTAAATTACTCTTAATGGATTTTTTTTGAAGGGGGTTTGTGTGACATCCCAGCCTATGCGCTGCGAGTGCATGTTTGTGGCGTCCCAGCCTATGGTCTTGAGTGCGTGTGTGTGGTGTCCCAGTCTATGGACTGTGAGTGCATGTGAGGTGTGTTTCAGTTGAAGGTTGGACGTGATGTGATTGGTACACAGGTGCCGCCTGTTGGAATGTGGATATAAACAGTGTTTGGTGCCCTCGTGAAGGGGGAACTTCTGAGTGATCGCCTTAGCATGGAGCTTGGTTAAGCCTCGTTGACCGTCCCATTTGGCCCTGACTTTTCTTTTCGTTAATTTTATATTATTTATGTTATTGTCATTCATTCATTCATTCATTTTCCTGTCGGCTTAGTCCCTTTATTAATCTGGGACCACAGCGGAATGAACCAGCTTTATCTTTTACTTACCCAGCACGATTTTACCTTCCAGCTGCAACCCATCTCTGGGAAACACCTACACACTCATTCACACTTATACACTACGGACAATTTAGCTTACCCAATTCATGTGTACCGCATGTTTTTGGACTGTGGGGGAAACCGGAGCACCCAGAGGAAACCCACGCGAGCGCAGGGAGAACATGCAAACGCCACACAGAAACGCCAACTGACCCAGCCCAGCCGAGGTTCGAACCTGCGACCCAGCAACGTTCTTGCTGTGAGGCGACAGCACTACCTACTGTGCCACTGTTATTGTCATGTTAAAATAAATGTTATTTTGCCTGTGATGCTTGTGTCTGGCCCTCATTTTTGTTGCATCTTAAGAGCTGTAACATCATAAAAATAGGTGTACGGAAAAGCTATTGACTTTTTCCCCCCTGCTATGGATTCTAACATTCTTCAAAATTGAAAAGTGAATCCTGTTGCAAAAACCCTCAAAAAATCCACATCCAAATAAAAGGAAAGCCATAAAGGTTAAGGTGAACTCACTTCAAGGTGCATAAATGGTGAATAAATTGTCATTTTTGGGTGAACTGTGCCTTTTAAGCATCGCATTTATTTAAACAAAAAATGAAAAGAAATCTTTCATTTGGCTAAACTTTTAAGCTATCATTTCATACATTATTCCAAAACAAGCCTTCAATTACACTTGATTCAACAGAAGAGCATGGCTGAATACACACTGGACTCTCTCTGCGTTTCACAAGTACGACAATAAAAAATAATTTTCTTATAGTTATTTGGAGAATTTCAAAGCCCTGTTTGAACCTATTTATATATTCAAGGTCAAACGTCTCTAAAAGATCTGACAAGCATTCCATTGAGCAACCTGGCATGCATTTATTAAATATAAATGTATTCAGACTTTGTTGAATGTAGTTATATTTAATATAAAAAATTGATGGCAAAGCGTGTTACTCTGAAGGTTATCTCATTTACTGTGTGGGTTACCAACATTCATACAAATTAAAGAGCGCTTTCATCCAAAAAGCTTCTTTAACACCACATCATGAATGAAAGCCTTTTAGCTGTCTTTATGTTCCTGACGTCAGCGGTGTTTTAAGAGTAATGATGAAACGAAGAGCAACAGCAGAAGGACAAATAACTGTTTTTTCTTCTCAAATCCACTTTAATGATGACACCATGCACTGCTCTGAAGTGCAGATCTGAAAAACAATACCAGCTTCACTCTCTGAGGGCTTTCATCAGGGTTATTATACTTAACTAAACTAAAAACAAAGCATCTACAATTATAATTTTGACATTTAGACATTAGCTGAAAAAAAGTAAAAAAATATTCCTTTTTAATTTAGATCATAGGCCTCATTCTTGATTTCTGGAGCGCAGCAGCTCTGTACAGTTTTGCTCCAACCCTAATCAAACTCAGCTTATCCAACTAATTAAGGTGTTCAAGACTACTATAGACTATTAAGCAGGTGTGAGTTGGAGTTGGTTGGAGCTAAATTATGCAGAGCTGCGGCCCTCCAGGAATTGAGTTTGAGACCATTGATTTAGATTAATGAGTCTAGGTTCAATAATACATATTAAATCATACATCCAGTTAAATATTTTATATTTAAATAAGACAATAATAATAATAACACAATAATAATAATAATAATAATTAAAAACTATAAACAAAAATGTTATTAAAAATGACTGAAATGACACTAACAATTTTATAATAATAACACTTTCATAACAAAAATAATATTAACAATTAATAAATGAATACAAAAACAAAAAATAAAACAATATTTTTTAAATATAATAAAATAAGATATTTTAATATTTTTTATTAAAATATAACAATAATGATGCTAAAATAATTTCTAATAATAACACTTTTATAACAATAACGCACTAAGACTTACTTGGCATACATACTTAGCTCTATTATTATTATTATTATTATTAATAATAATAATAATAATAATAATAATAATAATAATAATAACAATAATATTAATAATAATAATAATAATAATAAATGTAAATATTTATAAATTGACTCCATATTAATACTATGAATGCTATCAAGGTAAATTATTGATTCAGAATAATGAGTCTAGGTTCTGTTATGCTGCGTTCACACCAGACGAGGAAGAAGCGTCAAGCGTGAGTGATTTACATGTTAAGTCAATGCAAACGCACGAATAGACATCCTGCGGAGCGATACGCGCGAATGGCGCGGCGCGAATTGAGTGTTTTGTGCGTTTGACGCGCAAAACGCTCGAGTTCACAAATCTGAACTTCTGCGGACATTCGCGCCGCGTTAACCAATCAGGAGCTTGCTCTTGTGGGGGTGTGATTGTGACGTAGCACCTGTTTTTGGTGTCCCGGGGGAAATCCTCCAGCCGACACCGACAACAGTTCATCAAACTCAGTCAGAAGCACCGCTGAAAGCCTCCGTCATCCAGGTATAGTTTCTGGAGGAGTTTATGAGCTCACAGAGCTGGATGCACCTCTGAAAGTATCTAGTGGACTCAGACACGACTCCAAGCGAATCGACGCTGTTTTTCAGCCTTCATAAAGCACATAAACACAGTTGTTTTCTCAATAAAATTCATGTTAGCCATTTAGCAACGAAGCTACAGTCACCGGGCAGACAGAAGCCCTGCCCATCACACGAATCCGCGTCTGTTCTGAAGTGAATTTGACGCGCGAATGAAGCGGATTTGATGTGCAAATGAAGCATTTGACACGCGAACGAATCGAGTAAACTCAAATGTTCACGTGTCTATTTACGCGCGAATATCGCAATTTATCTGCGCGTTCCGCGTCAGGTGTGAACACAGCATTATGAGTCCAATAGATACTTTCAGAGGTGCACCCAGCTCTGTGAGCTCATACAGTAAACTCCTGCAGAAACTTAACCTGGATGACAGAGGCTTTCAGCGGTGCTTCTGACTGAGCCGAGCCCAGTTTGATGAACTGTTGTTGGTGTCGGCTGGAGGATTTCCCCCGAGACACCAAGAACAGTTGCAACGTCACAATCATGCCCCCACAAGAGCAAGTTCCTGATTGGTTAACGCGGCGCGAATGTCCGCAGAAGTTCAGATTTTTGAACTCGAGCGATTCGCTCGGTTTGCGCGTTAAGCGTGTCAAACGCGCAAAAAGCTCAATTCGCACTGCGTCATTCGCGCGTATCGCGCCATTCACGCCGCGGCATTCGCACATATCGCGCCACAGGATGTCTATTCGTGCAGTTGTATTGACTTAACATGTAAATCACTCGCGCTTGACGCTTCTTCTGCGTCTGGTGTGAACGCAGCATAATTCATATTAAATCATATTTAGATCCAGTTAAATATTTTATATTTAAATCAGAGCCATAACACAATAATAATAATAATAATAAAACTAAAAACAAATATGTCATTAAAAATACAGCTGAAATGACACCAAATTAACAATTTAATAATAACATTTTCATAACAAAAACAACAACAATTAATACATTAATACAAAAATGAATAAAATAATATTTTTAAATACAATAAAAAAGATACTTTAATATTTTTAATTAAAATATAACAGTAATAATACTAAAATAATTTTATAATAACACTTTCATAACAATAACACACGAAGACTTCATACTTAGCCCTATTATTATTATTATTATTATTATTATTAATAATAATAATAATACTACTACTAATAATAATAATACATTGACTCCAAATTAAAGCTATTAATGCTATTAAGGTAAATGATTGATTTAGATTAATGAGACTAGGTTCAATAATTAATATTAAATCATATTTAGATTCAGTTAAATATTTTACATTTAAATCAGAGTCATAACACAATAATAATAATAAAAAAAACTAAAAACAAAAATGTTATTAAAAATTCGACTGAAATAACATTAACCTAACAATTTTATAAAAATAACACTTTTATAACAAAAATAATAATAACAATTAATTAATTACAAAAATAAATACAACAATACTTTTAAACATTAAAAAAAGATATTTATAACACTTTCATAAGAATAACCCACTTTACACTTATTTAGCATACATACTTAACCCTATTATTATTATTAACAACAACAACAATGACGATGACGACAACAACAATAATAATAATAATAATAATAATAATAATAAATTGACTCCAAATTAAGGCTATGAATGCTATAAAGGTAAATTATTGGAATAAGTGCATAAATCATTGAACAAATAAATACTCAAACAAGTTACTTATTGAATGAATAGATGAATGAATGAATAAAAGACTGAACGAAAGAATGAACGAACGAATTAACGTATAGACTCGGTTGCACATTACGGCAGTACTTTTGACAAAATATCTAAACTGTACTCAGCTTTCACAACTGCTATATCATGTAATAATTGAATAAAATCCACCTAGATAAATTAATCATCTAATTATTTATGTATTTACACTTTTAACAAACTATTGTCCATTCATATAAACACCAGAAGTAGCCACATGGCAGCCGGCCACACAGGTTTTGTTATCAAACACTGTTGGCTATGACCTGCTAATGATAAACGGCCGGCTGTAAAGACTTCCAAAATGATTATGATGCACTTCAATGTCCTTCATAAGTCCTAAAGACGGATCCATTTCAGCCACTGGTTTAACCTGAGCTCCATCTAACTGTCTGTATCCTCCTAAAACCTCAGCGGTCGTGATTTATGACCCAGCTTACACTCGTGCCCTTAAGAACAATACAATCTCCAGACGAAGCCAATGAGCCGTCAAGATCAGGCCTGCAGGGAGAAGTGCAAAAATTGAGGGGAAAAAAATTACCATACTGTAAATGTGGACTGAAAGCTTAGTTCAGGTTGAGCTGCTTGCCATTTTTTTTTTGAACATATGCTTATATATAAGTGTGTGTGTGTGTTTTCTGACAAAGAGTGATTGTCTTTGGGAAAAGAGCTGCCTAGCATAACAAAAGATGTTGTTATAGGAAAGGATATAGGATGTAAATGTACACAAGCCTCATATTTCATATTGTCATAGTTTTGTATCTCACTCTGAGTGAGGCATATTCATCAGCCGGGGTAAGCCAGAGTAAATATCTAAGCCAAAATGGTTTGGTGCTCATAATTTTCCTTGATGGCACTAATAAAAAGTGTACTTTGAGGAAAAAAAGTAACAATGAAGTATTGCTTCATGTTCAATCCAATCAGTTTTTAGGTTTCATTTTCATATCGGCTAATTAAGCAATTAAAAACTTTGCTGCACAATTACAACTTGAAAATTAAATAATTTATCTCGCTGTATGACATGAATTATTTACAATAATATTAGTGTCTGTAGCGGGAGAAATATTTTTAGTGCTGTGGTAAGTCAGAGGTTTAGAAAGAGTAAATACAGCAAAATGAACTTTTTTATTGCTAAATCAAGGACATGATTCGTCACTACATAGGCAGGAATGTTTCTTTTTATTGTAGACTGACATTATGAAAGCAGTCTCTTAGGTAAGATTAAAGTTGTTTTTTTCTGGTAACAGATGTTCATTTGGTGAACCTCTCAAACTCTTATGTTATGGTTTTTAGGCCTGACAATATTTTTTTTTATGTTGTACGATATATTGCACCAAAACATATTGTGATAAATTATTGTTGCCTACTATTATTGACCATATATAATGGTCACTCATTATATAATGCCAGAATGACAATATCATAATGCAAGTACACTCTTGGAAACTGGAAACAGAATGTGAAAACGTATATCCTAAATAAATAAATTATAATAAATGTAAGGTAAAAAGTAACAGAGGCTGCACTATCTGCTACCAGATCTATTTTCAGTTGTCAGACACCCACATGAAAATATACTATAGTAATTTATCGTAATTAATATAGTGTTTTTTTTTAACTATACTGACACCTCCAATAGAGATAGAGATGTTGTGCAATCAGCTAAAATGTTGCTAATTGTTTTTTTATGTATGGGCGATAAACCGATATATTGATTATCAAGACAGGCCTAATGATTTTTTTATCACTGGTATGGTATTGTATTTAAGAACAAGTTAAAATAAAAATAACTATTCCATTTGTAAAACTAAATGGATGTTTAAAAAAAAAAAAAAAAAAAAAAAAAAAAAAAAAAAAAAAAATATATATATATATATATATATATATATATATATATATATATATATATATATATATATATATAAACACAAAACATGAACAAAATGCTAAAAACAAAACACACAAAAACAAAAAATACAAATAAAAAATGCAAAAAGCAAACGAATCACAAGAAACTAAACAAAAATCATAAAAACGACAAACAAACAAAATATAAACACTTCAAAAAACAGCATAATATTATAAAACACAATAATAAAACAAAATAACAAAGCACACAAAAACAAATACTACAAAGAAAAATTACAAAAGCCAAAAAAATGACAAAACATAATCACAATTATAAAAACCACAAACAAACTAAATAAAAACACTTAAAAAAACAACATAATGAAAAAAATTTAATAAAATAAAACACACAAAAATCTACAAATAAAAAATACAAAAGCCAGAACAAATCATAAGAAACTAAACATAAATCATAAAAACAAACAAACATTTAAAAAAATATAACAATAAAAAATCAAATAATAAAACATAATAGCAAAACACACAAACTACAATAAAAATGCAAAGCAAAAAACGCTAAGAAACTAAACATAAATAATAAAAACAAACAAACAAACAAACAAACAAAATAAACACATCAAAATAAAACATAATAAAAAACACAATCATAAAAAAAATAACAAAACACACACAAAACCAAAATCTACAAATAAAAAATACAAAAGCCAAAACAAAATCACAAGAAACTAAACATAAATCATAAAAACAACAAACAAACAAAATATAAACACTTCAAAAACAACATAATAATAAAACCCAATAATAAAAAAATAACAAAACACACACAAAAACAAAAACTAAAAATAGAAAATGCAAAAGCCAAAACAAATGACAAGAAACTAATCAAATCATAAAAACAACAAACTAACAAAATAAACACATCAAAATACAACATAATAAAAAACACAATAATAAAACAAAATAGCAAAACACACACACACAAACACAAAAACTACAAATAAACCACAAATAAACAAATCACAAGAAACCAAACATAAATTATAAAAACAACAAACAAACAAACAAAATATAGACACTTCAAATACCCAATAATAAAACAAACAACAAAACACACACTCAAATGTGTACCTCTTCTGGCTTTTGTTTTTCAAGTTGGGAAGAGATTAAATTTGGACGCTCAAATTGCATGCACTTGTCTAATGCAAAAACACCCCTGAGCCTCACATTACCACTGTTTTCTAAACCTTTCCCCATGCTTTCTCCAGACAACAGATTTAATAACACTAGTATGTCACCAAATGATTCACTTCGCTGGCATAAAAGAAGGTAATTTGAGTGATTCATGTTCTAACAAGCCATTTAACCACACATATTTAAAGTGGAGACTTTCATGACCACAGCAATTTCAAATCACAAAGGTAATTTTTTCCCCCTTCCGCTGCACTGCAGTCATTACAAGGTTTTCATTTGCTTGTTTGTTCCTTTGTTGCTGCCCTCAAACTACACACAGAAAATGCATCAAATACTTCAGCACTGATTTTCCTCCCCAATGAAAACTGCAAGAGGGCATAAAAAAAAATATGTGGAACAAAACAGTGCTGAAATACAAAGCACTCGAAGAGGCCATTTTCTCTGTTTTGTTTGGCGCCGATGTGTGTGTAAACTTTCCATAGCATCTCTGTTATACATGACTCTTATTTTTCTAAATGAAAAAAAAAAATCCTGGCAATCGTAATAAGGCTTCAGCTTTGCAGAAAACCCATCTGATTCTGCATGCAGTATGCAGTCTCAAAGCACCTGCAATGTGTCAAACCTATGTTTTGGATATCTGAATTTGGGATTTGTGGATTTCAAAACTTGAAAACTGGACTGACAGTTTTAATTTACTGGAACTTCTATGTTAAGCTGCTTTGACACAATCTACATTGTAAAAGTGCTAGAAATAAAAATGAATTGGATAGAAATTAATCATTTTCTGGGCATGAAAGGAGTTGCATTTGGGAAATGGAATGATATATCTGATTGTACTGTATAACAAAAACTGAAATCAAAATCAAATTAAAACTGCAAAATGAAGTCAATAAAGCTAAACAGAAACTAAAGAGAAAGACAAACTAAAAACACACAAAACAAGAAAACTAAACAAAATAACATGGAAAAATTCAAAACAAAAATGAACAAGCAAACAACACAACATGAGAACAGACTAAGCTTAAAGTAAAACAACAACAACAACCTAAAAACATACTAAACAAAAAGCAAAAGCTAAACATAAAACAACAACATAAAGACTACACAAAGGCTAAACAAAAAAAAAATAACAATAAAAATAAAATGCAAAAACAAACTACCCGATGCAAAAGCTGAAAAAAAAACTTGAAACTGGCAGGGATGTATGAGCAAACTTATACATAGAACATTCCATAGAACCTCTGTTTTACGTACATACAAATCTGGTAATAATAATAAGGCTTCAGCTTGGCAGAAAACACATCTGATTCTGCATGCACTACTAGAAATCAATCACTGACAGATTTCAAATACATTTCAATCGGTCTCAAAGCACCTGCAATCTGTCAAACTGGACATGAAAGGAGCATTGGGGAAATGGAATGACATATCTGAATATAAAGTCAATAAAATGTAATAGAAACTAAAAACACAAAGTTAAAATACAACAAAACTAAACGAAATAACACGGAAAAATATCAAATGGCTTTTAGAGGTTTTTGCATCTAAAATCTTCACATTAAAACTGCAAAATAAAGTCAATAAACTAAATAGAAACTAAAAACAAAGACAAAAACCAAAGACTAAAAACAAAGGCACAAAGTAAAAATACAACAAACCTAAACAAAATAAGACAAAAAAACCCCTCAAAACAACATTGAACAATATACAGAAAAAAACAAAAAACAAAACAAAAAGCACAAAAAACGGTTGAAACCAAACAACACAGCACAAAAACAGACTAAGTATTTAAAGCAAAACAACAACAACAACAACCTAAAACCTAACTAAAAAACAAAAAAAGACTATGTAAAGGTTAAACAAAAAATAACAACAAAGATATAAACAAAAACAAACTAACCAACGCAAAAGTTGAAAACAAAAAAAGCACTAATAAAAAAAAAAAAGGGAAAAAAAATCTAAATGCTAAAACAAATCAACTAAAACAAACTATATTTAGCCTCAACTCATTTCATCGGTATATTCCAGCATTTAATTAAAACAAACAAAAATTTCCCTCCATATATAAGCCACTCAAACAACTATTCTGACTTCAGAAAGCAAAAATATTGTTTCATCTGCCGATCATTTCCCCTAAGGACAAGAGCCACTGCAAAAACAAATGAAGAAATAAATTAATAAGTGACGATTGACTCGCGTGTGTAGCTTTGATAGCGCTCTTCAAAGTGTCTCTTCTTCAGCGACTGAAGACATCAGAGTAAAACCACAGCTTACTTCTCTTTGAGTGTGTTGTGTTGCAAATCAGGCTCTGTTTCGGAACGGCTTTGCTTATCACAGTTCTGACAGGACGGACATCCCTGACTCAAAACAGCTCAAAGCGACACGGAGACTCGCTTGTTCAACAAAGATGTGGGTCAAAGGAGCGTGGAACAAAATTCCACCTCCTCTATCCCAATTCACAGACCTGCGAGAAGGGTTTTATATGTGCGGGAAAAAAAAACTTAAGTGAGTGTACCCTCCGGCTGAGCATTATGTTTATGAAAAACAACTGCTTTCTCCTGTTGCCAAACACTTGGTGTTGAGCTGTGGCTAAACAAGCAAACCGCAGGCTCTCCGAGACTGAATAAATAAAACATTCTATTACTGGAGAGAATGAAAATACTGGAGACACACAAGACTACAAGCTGATTTATGCACTTTAGACACTGCAGGTGAAAAGGGTGAAGAAATAATTACAATATTAACCTAGTTAAATGATTACATTAAGAATTGAAAAATGTTATTATATTACAAATTTTCTAAGATGTTATGTCTGAATATGAAAATGTGACACTGTTTAATTAAATATGTGCCAATTTGTATAGTTTCCTACAACAAAATTCTGAATATTCAATGAAAAGAGGTACAACTGCAGGTTTCATTTATTACATAGTTCTTGATTAAAAACCTTCAGAATACAGATATTAATAAACCTGTGAGATATTGTGTATGCAGGGCTTGACAATAAGGATTCCCCGATGGCCCGGGGCCAGCGTGAGAGACGCTCGGGACAGTGGAGAATTTGGTTACTGGCTTGATCGGGCCAGTGCTGCCTTGTCACTAAAGTTTAATTTGGCTCTGACTGTTTGTCAATTGCATCTTAAAGGGGGGCGCACACCAGATATCAGATGGCGCTCTATGGCGTGGCAGAAATCTAAAAGTGCCATGCATTTTAGAACTGTAAACATAGCCTATTGATTTCTATCAGGGTAGGCAAACCGGCGCCGCATAAAATTGTTGCCAGTTCCCCGCACAAAATGTTCACCGTATGCACGAATTTAGGAGACATTCATGCATCTTTGCCCACTGCTCTAGAACAGAACATGAATGGATTGGTTAATATCAGCTGTCAATCACTCAGTAGAGATGACAGGGAGCTAGGGCTGTGTATATATACAGTTATTTTCCTCCCTGTAAATAAGTATAAATACAATAGAATAGAATAAACATATAAAACAAACTGAATGTCACTTTAATCTGAATACTAGCATCTTGAAACATATCTAGTAAAATATTATGTGCTGTCATCACAGCAAAGATAAAAGAAATCAGTTATTAGAAATGAGTTATTAAAACTATTATGTTTAGAAATGGGTTAAAAAAAATCTTTCCGTTAAACAGAAATTGGGCGGAAAAGGGCTGCTAATAATTCAGGAGGTCTCTGACTTTAGCTGTGTGTATATATATATATATATATATATATATATATATATATATATATATATATATATATATATATATATATATATATATATATATATATATATATATATTATAGGTGGGCATAGATTAATTTTTTTAATCTAGATTAATCTAGATTAATTTCAAAATTAATCTAGATTAATCTAGATTAAAATGGCTCATTTGAATTCTGCCGAAGGCATTCAGAATATGTGTGTTACCCAAATAATAAGTCTTTGAGAACGGGTTTCTCAAGCCAGGTGGCGCATTAGACCAGGGAAACTGTTCTACTATGATAATTGGTGATGAAAATAAATGATGTTCAATAAGATGTACTTGTGTTTACTAACTGTTTATTCAGTTAAACATGAATTTTGAACTGTAGGCCTACATAAGCTCCAGACAGTGATTTCATACTTGCTTTTGATGTACGTACATACAGAAAATGCTGCTTCGCAAAGGCAAGTTCACAGAGCCCTGACGGTGTCAAGCATTGAGTATGTTTACATGGGCAACAATACTTTAATACGATTTTAATATGATTAAAACAATACTCTGATTAAGAGTCTACCATGTAAACAGCGATTTTTGATTACCTTAATGCAACTAGTCATAACTGTAGTTATGTAGTTCAGTCATAACTGAACTACACAGAAATGGAATTAATACGTGGAGTATGCAGATATTAGTGGCAATACTGACAAACTAGCACCATCATGTAGGACTTTTCGCCATATTTTCCGACAAGATCCACACAGGCGGCTGTCAGTAAAGGACCGCACAGACGTACAGACGCACACACACAAACACACACAGATCGCGAAATGCGGAAGTTTCTTTTTCTTCTCATTTGGCGTTCGTTATTAAATTCCATAACACTCTCACCAGTCCTTACTCATTTATTTGCGTCTAATACCCCAGTTTGTCACGAAGGCATGACTTAAATGTTCATGAGTTAAAGTGAAACTGGCGAACTGCAGTTAAAGTCAGGCATCCTGCTGATTTGATTCAGAAGGGCACTTCATTCTCAGACGGCACGGCTCACCGGTCAGGTATACATCCGCGCTAAACTTTCAAAGTGAAAGTCCCCATAGCTTGCGTAGAATAGACCCAGCTCTCAACCCAATTTTGAGAATAGATTAACGCCGATATTTTTTTATCGCGCGATAAGCGTCTCGCGTTAACGCCAATAACGGCCCACCACTAATATATATATATATATATATATATATATATATATATATATATATATATATATATTATATATATATAGAGAGAGAGAGAGAGAGAGAGAGAGAGAGAGAGAGAGAGAGAGAGAGAGAGAGAGAGAGAGAGAGAGAGAGAGAGAGAGAGAGAGAGAGAGAGAGAGAGAGAGAGAGAGTTTTCAGGTAACAGTGTTTGCCACATCTACACATTTTAAGCACGAGATGTTCCAATGTTATTTAATCCTTCATTTAATCGTCACAATGCTGTCAGTCATGAATCTGGCAGTGCGTACACTATTGCAAAAGAGCATGCATTCACTAAGTTTAAACTAATATTGCAGCTCATGGAAAGACCGTAAATAAGATGATGTATGCAAATAATAAGTTATATGTCAATATCATCTGTGCAATATCAGACACCACCTGTGAGAACAGCAAAGTTATTATCGTTAACTCAGTTCATCTCATTCACGTCAAGCAGTGCGTGTAGGGCCGGTGAGTGCTTGCAGATTTTTGTTTGCTTGTTTGTTGGTTGTTGTTAAATCTGTCAATATAAAACTTGTTGTAACGGTGCTCATAATTTTTGGTGGGTGCGCCTACATTTTTGAAGATAGGAGCACCGGTGCTACCAAGCAAAAAGGGTCATTTCAAGCCCTTTATGAATGTTTTCTTTCGCGAAATGCGGAAGTTTCTTTTTCTTCTCATTTGGCGTTCGTTATTAAATTCCATAACACTCTCACCAGTCCTTACTCATTTATTTGCGTCTAATACCCCAGTTTGTCACGAAGGCATGACTTAAATGTTCATGAGTTAAAGTGAAACTGGCGAACTGCAGTTAAAGTCAGGCATCCTGCTGATTTGATTCAGAAGGGCACTTCATTCTCAGACGGCACGGCTCACCGGTCAGGTATACATCCGCGCTAAACTTTCAAAGTGAAAGTCCCCATAGCTTGCGTAGAATAGACCCAGCTCTCAACCCAATTTTGAGAATAGATTAACGCCGATATTTTTTTTATCGCGCGATAAGCGTCTCGCGTTAACGCCAATAACGGCCCACCACTAATATATATATATATATATATATATATATATATATATATATATATATATATATATATATATATATATATATATATATATAGAGAGAGAGAGAGAGAGAGAGAGAGAGAGAGAGAGAGAGAGAGAGAGAGAGAGAGAGAGAGAGAGAGAGAGGAGAGAGAGAGAAAGAGAGAGTGAGAGAGAGAGAGAGAGAGTTTTCAGGTAACAGTGTTTGCCACATCTACACATTTTAAGCACGAGATGTTCCAATGTTATTTAATCCTTCATTTAATCGTCACAATGCTGTCAGTCATGAATCTGGCAGTGCGTACACTATTGCAAAAGAGCATGCATTCACTAAGTTTAAACTAATATTGCAGCTCATGGAAAGACCGTAAATAAGATGATGTATGCAAATAATAAGTTATATGTCAATATCATCTGTGCAATATCAGACACCACCTGTGAGAACAGCAAAGTTATTATCGTTAACTCAGTTCATCTCATTCACGTCAAGCAGTGCGTGTAGGGCCGGTGAGTGCTTGCAGATTTTTGTTTGCTTGTTTGTTGGTTGTTGTTAAATCTGTCAATATAAAACTTGTTGTAACGGTGCTCATAATTTTTGGTGGGTGCGCCTACATTTTTGAAGATAGGAGCACCGGTGCTACCAAGCAAAAAGGGTCATTTCAAGCCCTTTATGAATGTTTTCTTTTTTTTTTTTTTTTAATTTTGTTTCATTTCAACTGTAATTTTTTTCTTAAATTCCCAGTTTTGTTTAAAGAAAGTTATGCTGAATAAAAAGTGTATGTATACAGTTATGTTTGACTTTTGGCACATTATTTAAAATATGTGGCTAAGAAATGACTATTAACTTCTTCTTTTTTTTTTTTTTGCTGGGGCCAGTGAAAATTTTGGCAGGGCAAGTAAAAATCTGAACCGATCGGGCCAGTAGACAAAATCCTTAGCATTAAACCCTGGTATGTACTGTAAACTGGAAATTTGTGGTCTAATGCAGGAGAAAAAAAACTCATATTTTTTGTATCATTTGTATTGATAATACATGTACACTAATTGATTGCAACAAAGGAAACACATCTTTACATTACACTGACAAATAAATGTTACGTCGCTGTGTTGTTTTGTGATCATGATATTTTTTCTCTATATAATGTCATAATGTCTCTCTCTCTCTTCTCCCCCTTTCATTTCTAGTTGGTTCCTATTTGCTCACGCTGCCCAGCTGTTTGCCGTGTCCCCCTTGACGCCATTCTATTGTCTCCAATCCAGCCACTGCCACCGTGGCATAAAAGTGGTGATAGGATGCTACTCGCGAGACCCGGGACACTTTGAATTTCTGTGTTGTGTTGTGTGTCAGTGAATCATTTCAAACCGTTCAGTCAGTGTGTATTACAGTTTGATATATGTCCACTTTTTATTGTGTATTCTCCATTGGACCATCGTCGGTTTTACACGCATCTGAGGTTGGAGAGTGGGACAGGTAAGAATGTTGTGCGACATACATTGTGCACACGCTTTGAATATCACTTTTGTTAGACACACTAGATTCGGGGTGAGCTCCACCCGCTGTACTTTTGTTTTTTTGTTATCATAGTGTAGGTTTTTTCAATATTGATATATTTTTCTTTTTGGGTTAGGGTAGAAGTTGGGCCAATAGAATAGGTAAAAAAAAAAAAATGTATTTATATTGTTTGGATGCCGCGTTTCATCTCTCCAACTCTCCCCTCTATCAGTTTAAACATTTAGGCCCAGTTTCACAAACAGGGCTTAGGTTAAGCCAGGACTAGACCTTAGTTAAATAAGGCTATTTAAGCCACATTTTTAAAAACAGCCTTAGAAAAATACATTACTAGTGTGCACCTGTAGACAAAAAAATGACATTGACATATTTTAAGACATCTCACTGCAAGTTATTTTCAGTTGAGACAGCTCAAACATGCAATTTAATCCATGACTAGCCTTAACTTAAACCTCTTTGTGAAACCGGGGGTTAGTCTCAAAAAATGTTTCTCAAAATTCAATCTCAAAATTCAAATGTGCATGAAAAAACTGTTTTGCCTGCAGTCTCTTAAAAAGCACAAACATGAAATGAAACATCAACAACACAAAAACTAAGGAACAAAAACAAAGGAAAATGGAAAAATACAACAAAACAAAAACCACAAAACAGACACAAAACAAAACTAAACTAAACTAAAAACAAAGCTAAATAAAAAGCAAAAGCTGCATTACAAAATAAGCAACAACAAATAAATAAAACAAAAACACAAAATAGAAAAAAATAAAAAAAAACAAATCACACAAAAACAACAAAACACAACTAAACTAAACTAAACAAAAATAAATAAAAAGCAAAATCTATGCTACAAAATAAGCTACAAAAATAAATAAAACAAAAATGCTAAAACAAAATATAAAACTGATTGCAAAACAAAAACTAAAGACAAAAAAACCTGCACAAAAAACAAAATAATTAAACTAAATAAAAGGCAAAAGCTAAACTCCAAACTAAAACACACAAAAAGCACAAAAATGAAATTAAACAAGAACACAAAAACTAAACAAAAATTTAAAACAAAACACAAATACCACATAAACAAACCAAAAAACAAAACACACAAAAGGAAAAATCAGGTGTGTTTTCCCCCATACAGCATGTATGTTTTCACCTATCTCTAAGCTAATCTGTAGAAAAAGTTTATTTCTTGTCCAAGTAACACTTATTGAAAACAAAAAAAAGCTCTTAGCACTGTTTTAGCCATGGCTATTGATTTGGACTCATTTATATGTGTTTATTTTTAATGTTGAAAGACTGTCGCAATTGACTAACATTAAATGAATCGGGTTTACCTAAGAATCTTCTTTAAATGTTCTACTGAAGAAAGAAAGGCACCTATAGCTTGGATGACCTGGGGAATAAATTAACAGAGTTTTTTTATTTTTAGGTGAACTATCCCTTTGAAAACTAGCACTAATGATGGGCTTTTTAGCCATGATTCACACTGTATTTAAACACTTTAAAACAGTGCTAATGTAATGGAGGCCAGCTTGTAAGTGCTGTGCAGGTAAACCTCACTCCTCTGACCTCTAAAAGGTGCTCTAGCAACAGACGCTAGAGGCCATGGTCTTTAGCCTCCTTGTTAGAGCAAGCGACCCCCATGCGGAAGGTCGCTGGTTCGATACCAGCTCGGAGCGGGTTGGGTGGCGTAGGACCGGCGGGGTTACATTGGTGCCGTGACCCGGATGGGAGTGAGGTTTAGGGGGGTGAGTGTAACGGAGGCCAGCTTGTAAGTGCTGTGCAGGTAAACCTCACTCCTCTGACCTCTAAAAGGTGCTCTAGCGACAGACGCTAGAGGTCATGGTCTTTAGCCTCCTTGTTAGAGCAACCGACTCCCATGCGGAAGGTCGCCGGTTCGATCCCAGCTCGGAGAGGGTTGGGTGGTGTAGGACCGGCGGGGCTTACACTAACAGCTTTCATATCACAAGAACATCAAACAGTCAGATAAAACAGATCAGTTATTTAAAAAGGATCTTGCCGAGATCTGACAAAATGCCTAATTCATCAGCGTAGGTCCTTTTATCATGCTCATATATTTCTGGAGGAACTGAAGCAGATTCCTGCAGAACAGTTGTTGTGTGTGTTCACCCGTTTGAGGGAAAAAACAATCACTTAGACTCACCTGACCCATAATAGGATATAATTTGCATAATGCACAATGCACATTAATAAATCCATCCTCGGTAGAACGGTATATGTAATTACAGAGGCAATGAGAAGAGCTGGCTGCTCTGTTTTAACCTCTCCACAAACACCAAAAACAGAATACATTCAATAGTAAATAACACTATCCATCATCTCATCTATCTATCCAAACAAATATACACTCACTGTTTAAAACATCCATCCATCCATCCATACTTCCATCCATAGTCTATCTTACCTAGTTTTAAAAGTGAAAGTAAATACATTTGATACAAAGGAATTTCATTTAAAGATGCCATAAACTGCATTAGTTCAATAAGTTAAATTGTTCTCTCATATGTACATAGTAGGTATATTGCTTGTAAGCTCAAAAAGTCTCCAGAAACTGTTTTATATGCTCATTTATTACTCCCCTAGAATCAGAAGGTCCATAATTGACCATATTTGGATTGGTCGTCAATATTAATGAGCTCTGCTCTGATGTGCAGCTCTCACACGCAGCATGATATATGCTGAACACCAATAATATAATCAAATTTCATTTGTCATAAAACTATTTTAACAAACAAAGTAGATGCTAAGAGGTTTGTTTTACCTACATGGAGTGAGTGAGCTCTCTAATATAAACCCATTAGAGTAACTTTAAACTTTTTTACTCACAAAATCTGCTGTGGATAAAGGTTAAATGATAAATAAACCTGACAAAAGAAACAAATAGAGATGTATGTTGTTATTTTTAAGCTACAATGTCAAAGAAAACACAGCCAGTGTCTCCCGTTTTCAAAATACAAGTCCCTAAAATTTAAAAACATGAATTTTCAAAATAAAAGTAACATAAATTTAAACTTAAAAAGGATCATTATTGCCTCACGAGGAAACATTGTGGCTTATCAAACACAGCCTGGCGCGTGCATATTAATGATCCCAGAGCAAAAGTCTGTGTTTTGGCTAGTGATCTAATGATGTGGCTGCTTGTCAGGTCTGGATGATGCAAAGCCTGAGCTAAAGTATATGAAAATAATGAGGGCATGCCTCGTGAGTCACGCAACAGTCTGCTTTGCGTTCTGATTAGCCTTTTGTCCACTGGGTTTTACACTCGGAATTTACACGAGAACGAGGAAACAATGGTGTCTGAAGCTCACAGTATGCCCATTTCCATATACTGATCTCTTATTATTTGTCTATGCTTAGGTATATCCAGAATTTCCTTGTAGGGCACATTCACAATACATTATTTATAGGTGTCTATTATAAAACATAATAAAAAACAATAATATATAATAAAATACAATGTAATAAAATAAATGATTTATATATGTCTAGTACAGACCTAGTATGTGTATATAATCCTGAAAAAACTAACAAACAAACAAAAAACAGAAACATGGCTTCGACAAATTTATTACACTGCAAATGGTTTCAACATGATAAAAGGAAACGAGTCTTCAACACCAAATTTGCATGTTGATTAAATCTGAAGGACCATATGATGCTAAAAAATGAACCTACTGTAGTCTTATAAAACATATTCATGCAGAAAATATATATATTTTAAACCATTGTATTAATATTTTAGCATACATAAGAAAGCTAAAAAACACTGCAGCAGCACTCTGCAGCACATTAAATCCTTCAAGAATCCTCCATTCGCAGTGTGGTGTACAGTATGTGGGTCTCACCTGGGCCACGGCCACCTGTGTCTGCTGCTGTTGCTGGGTGAGCTGCTGCTGGAGAAGCTGGAGCTGGTGGTGCACAGACAGCGGTGTGCTGGACGGGAGATCACTCCCTGACGGTAGTAGCAATTTAGGGGATGCCAGCAGGATCACGGGCTCCTCTGAGGGCTGGAGAAACACAGAAAACAGCAGGCCTGATCAAGATCTGCAGTTCATCCATTTCATATTTTTCAAGGCTCTCAGAAGTCAGGGTGCTGGTGGTTTGGTGAATATTTAAGTGGATTTGTTTTGAAGAGACAAAAACAGCAGCATGTGGACAACGTGAATCAAACTCTTCCAGACCTCGGGTACAACTATAGTGTTTAAGTGTTAAAATGAAAGTTTGGCTTGATTTGAAGAATTTAACTGCAATAAAAAAAAAGAAAAAAAATGTATATTAAAAATGTAAAAAAAAAAAAAAAAAAATGAATAAAAAGTAAAAATGTATTCAGATGGTAACTAAAATTGACATTTTGTTAAACAAACTGAGCAAGTTTAATGATTTGAATGATTTAGACATGCTTTTAGAATACTAAAATTCATTTTAATTTGAAAAAAATGTTACAAACAAAAAATGTAAATATATATTTCTTGCTTTTAATGTACACACATAAACTGAAACTACTCCACATCACCCTGTCAATAAACAAATATGGTTTAATAAAAAACAAAGTGACAATAAAAAGTAATAAAAAAATAATAAAAAGTGACAAATATACTTCTATTGTTCAGTAGAATAATAAAAGCATTTAATAATAAGAATTTATTTGTTTTAAGCCTGGGCATTATGGCCTTTTAATGGCCTATATATTAACCAATATAACCTTATTATAATTATAATTATAGGACATAAAATGCTAAAGAAAACAAGTTATCATTTAAAGATCAAATTTCACAAGCACTATTTATAATTGCATAAAAGATTTTTTATAATAATAATAATAAAAATTACACCATTTTATACAATTCATTCATTCATTTTCTTTTCGGCTTAGTGCTGTTATTAATCAGGGGTCACCACAACGGAGTGAACCGCCAACTTATCCAGCATATGTTTTACGCAGCGGATGCCCTTCCAGCTCTTACACACATACACATAACACCCATACACTCTCATTCACACTCATACACTACGGACAATTCAGCTTACCCAATTCACCTATAGCGCATGTCTTAGGACTTGTGGGGGGAAACCAGAGCACCCGGAGGAAACCCACGCGAACACGGGGAGAACATGCAAACTCCACACAGAAATGCCAACTGACCCAGCCGAGGCTTGAACCAGCGACTTTCTTGCTGTAAGGCGACAGCGCTACCCACTTTGCCACCGCATCGCCCTTTATACAATTACAGTGAAAGTAAACTACAGTTAAAGTAAACTCATAATGATTGTTAAAAAGGTAACCTTGTTCAACATGATGTTTTTCAATGAACATGCATTCAGAGGTTTATTCATTTTTATTTTGTGTTATATCAGTTCATAGAAAACACATTTAACTCCTATAACTCACATTAGGCTAGTGGGTTGCATTTTATTGTTGTTATTTGCGTGGGGTTGATGCATCTGGTAGATTAGTCTAGTTGAGTGAGTTTTGTCAGTGTTGATATTTACAGTAATGAACGTCTTTGCGGTTGGGTCACATCATTTATCTGGAAACAGCAACGTTGGATTCCAACATTAGATTGGTAACAGTCATTAATATTTACATTGTATACTGTATATCTATCTGTAACAATTCCTTTCATATACAGTACACGTCTTCTCCATTAATAGTCTTATCCATTACTTCTCACTGTGAGAAATACATGGTGTGGCTGTGGCGCGCAGTTTCAAATGTGCTTGTCACACGGTAAATGCGTGACTTATTATGACTGAATTATGCCGTTTTTTTTAGCGGTCGTGTTTGTGCGTCCGTGTTTTTAATTTAATTTGATTTAATTTTAAAGAGAGCAATCTTTTTCAGAGTTCTCCTCTGCTTGCTGCATGCTGTTTGTGTGTTTCTATGGCAATGCGGGGGGAACTACAGGAGCCCAGAGGGGAGCGTCACGTATTAGGGTAAAAACTGATTTTCATTCAAACAAATCAATGTGAACTTCACACTCAATTTAATTGATAAAATCGATTGATCGCCCAGCCCTAATCTGTTTTACAAATAAATGGAAAAATTATCTTCTATATCTTTTATCTAAATGATCTAAAATTATCTTTTATAATTAATTAATTAATTAATTAATTTTCCTTCAGTTTAGTCTCTATTTCAGAGGTCGTCACAGCAGAATGTACCACCAATTATTACAGCATTTGTTTTACGCAGCAGATGCCCTTACAGCTGCAACCCAATACTGGGAAACACCCATACACACTCATTCAAACACACTCATACACTACAGCCAATTTAGGTTATTGAATTTACTTATATGGCATGTCTTTCGACTTTGGGTAAAACCGGAGCACCCACATGAACACGGGCACCACTGTGCCACCCCATGCTTTTAACAATAATTTTTTTAAGTAAAAACATGGTAACAAATCATTCACTCATTCATTTTCTTTTCGCTTAGTTCCTTAATTAATCCGAGGTCGCCACAGCGGAATGAACCGCCAACTTATCCAGCACATGTTTTACGCAGCGGATGCCCTTCCAGCTGCAACCCATCTCTGGGAAACATCCATACACACTCATTCACACTCATAAACTACGGACAATTTAGCTTACCCAAATCACCTGTACCGCATGTCTTTGGACTGTGGAGGAAACCGGAGTACCCGGAGGAAACCCACGCAAACGCAGGGAGAACATGCAAACTCCACACAGAAACGCCAACTGACCCAGCCTAGGCTCAAACCAGCAACCTTCTTGCTGTGAGGCGACAGCACTACCTACTGCGCCACTGCATCGCCGATAACAAAACATTGTAAAAGAAAATTGTATTAAACTTAAACTTATGGTTCCTAAAAATGATATTTTTTGATAAACTATTTTGAATGTCTTGTAATTACTACAATTAATTTTAACCATTAAAAAGTAAAAAACAATGAATTAACAATTAATACTGAAACAAATCAAATCAAAAGTAATAAAATGTACATAACATATAAAATAAAGATTTTCTAAAGCCTGTTTTTTTTTAAGTTTAGTAATTATTAGTGAATCTGCAACAAACTCTCAGCCCCCGCACTTCAGCCAAAGTTATTAACAACTGCATGTTTCTATTGGCAAACACACATCGCTCTGACCAGCTCTGTGGTCAAACACGTCTCTTCTCTCCCCCTGCTGAGACTCAGATATTAATTACGATGTTGTTTGCAGTGAGAGGAGCTGTGCAAACAAACAGAGCTCAAGAGGGCTGGGAGGCAGTCGGCTGTGACAAATTGTTAGTTTTTACCCTACACAGCCAACTTATTTATACCACGGCCAGCATAGAAAAAAATATGGTAATGCCAGCTGTCAGATATTGACCTCCCACATACTGAAAGAGGGAACAGAAGCAGCCGGAGATAAGGCTGATTTTGGCTGAGATTGATGTACTGCGGAGATCCCTTTGAAATAACCTGGCATCATCTGCTGCTGAATCACTAAACCAAAGGCTAGACGGCCTAAACCTGAGCGAGAAAAAAAATCAAACATGAACATCTATGCTTTCAAGTATTTTTGTAGGATAAAATGATTTCTTATTCAGGTTCATGTGTAGCGACAATGGCAGAAATTTACTTCTTTTTTTTTTTTACACTACGACCAATTTTAGCTTACCCAATTCAAATACAGTTTACCACATGTCTTTAGACTTGTGGGGGAAACTGAAGCACCCGGAGGAAACCCACGCGAACATGGGGACAACATGCAAACTCCACACAGAAATGCCAACCTTCTTGCTGTGAGGCGATTGTGCTACAAACTGCGCCACCATGACAACCACAAAAGTATTCCGTATAAAAAAAAATACAAATAAATAACAATAATTAAATATAACAATGAAAATACATTCTGTACTGGCATATGCACGGTTGGGAAATCAGTGTTTGGAACTGCATGTAGTCTTCAAAGGGTCACAAAACATCAAAACACAATTTTTTTTGAGATGTTGACAGTCATATATATGTCCCATGTTGCTAAAAACACCATTTGGACACATATATTTCACTAAAAAGTAAAAATGGGTTATTTCTAGCAAATTCGTTCTTCTGGTTTGAAAAGAAATTTTGAAGCTACTTCACGGCCATGAGATCATTGTGTAAATTCCAGCGTGAAGATGGGATGTCTGTACCGGCCGATACAACGTGACGTCTTTGAGTTTTTATCATTAATTCATGAGAAAGACTTGGTTCAAACTAATCAGTGCGCTCTATTGTGAATGAGGTGCAACTTCATTAATATGCATGATAGCTTTGAAGACCCTTTACCTGTTACAGTGTTTAGACAGCAGAGAGACGCCACATTGTGTTGCCAACCGTAATTCAAACAAGTAGTAGAAAAATTGTTCGGAGACATGAGTCGTCAGTGTTGCGTTCATAAATGTGCCGCAACGAAGGCAGAAATTTGTTAGTATCGTCAGCAGTACTCTTTCAGTTTTTAAAGACATATCTTAGTCAAAATGATTTAGTTACTAAGTTCACAGTACGTTAATATCACTACAATATTATGGACTGAAAGATCCGCTGTAAATGCTGCTCTCCGAATGTAACTATTACTATTATATAACACCTTAATCAAACTATTACGGGTGTGTAGGATTTTTGCCACATATGATTTTTGCCGCATTTTGTGACAGGATAGTCTATACACACGGCTGTTTGACGCTATTCTCTGCACCTACCGAATCTCTGCATCTACCGAGAAATATGGAGGTTATTTTTTCTCCCATTCTACATGCGGTAACAAATTCCATTAAAACTACAATCTTCCAGCAGTTCCTCGCATCCAATATCTCGTTTGTCACGGAGGGTGTGCATTAAATGTTTCTGAATGAAAGTGAAAGTTCTAAACTGCAGTTAAAGTGGACAAATTAAGAATGAAACACCCCAAATTACATGAAACTGGAGGAAATGTGGATAGTGTGGTGATGCGATGACATTAATCAAATTATTTGCTATAACATGTAAAATGGGATCATGAAAGGAACATTCAAAAAGCAACTCATGTAAACACCTTCATCATAGTATTGTCTTATTTAGACTAAGACAAATAATTTTTATAAACAAAGCTGGACTAACCCACTTTCCTGACTTTTTTCAAACTAGAGGTGTGAAAACACCCTGCTGAGACGGGGGGTTTCATGGCCCTAAAAAGTCCATCATATATTAAATGGCTTTGAGAACGCTTTGAGAATCTTCACTCAAAAAATATTTTTGCTGCTTGTTCAAACTACTTATATTAAATAAACTGAAAACAAATTCTTTAGATTTTTTGGCACAACTTAATTGTTTTATGTTCAGTCTACTTCAGTTATAATAATATATAATAATCAATAAATTAATAAATTAATAATTAATTTATGTTGGGACAACATGAATGACTTGTGTGGGACCCTGCATTTTTTACAGTGTAGCGTGAGAACTTTGATTCATAAAGTATGACACAGTATTAATGAATAAGGTCTATTATTTCTCTTTGAGTGACTCTAGAGCCAGAGCGAGTTCATCTATAAAAGATTCATGATCATATTGCAAAAATGATTCATTTTTTCATATCCATAGAAACGATGCACCCAGCAAAGGGGGCTTTTACTTAAGATTGAATTGATGTCAAACCATATTGCGTGAGCTATATTGGAAAAGATGTTCTCCTCGACTTCTCATTTTTCATTTCTCACTCTTTGGCAGAGCGGTGGTTCATGTCGGTTGATGAGGATTTCCTTCTGTTTGTGTGTGTGTGTGTGTGTGTATTTGTCTACTAACAGCTGTTTATTCGGGCAGTGCTGCAGAGAGACGCGTTGTAAACAACACCTGCTCAACCAGTGAATCTACCTCATCCAGAGAGACTGCAGACAGACACTACAGTACTTTTAGAAAAGATACAATGATCTTCTGACCAGAAATCAGAATGTTTTTTTTTTTTATATATATATATATACAAACTTGCACTGTAAAAAATACCTGTTAATTAACAGTTTCCGTACTTTTTGTTTTCTGTTTATTTATGGTTGTAAATTGCATTATTGAATGTTGATCTCTGCTCTGTAAACTTTTGATGTTGAAAATTCATCTCTGCAGTTTTAATAAAGTGACTTTAATTGAAATGTTAGTAGTTTGAGGCCATATATTGTTTAAGAAATAACATATAGAGAACTAAGTTTGTAAAATAACAGAAAATGTACTGGCAGCTTATTACCAGGTTTTAGCAGCATAACACCAACCCAGACAATATATCACTTCAAACTATTAAAAATGTTCATAAAAGTCACCTTTTTTCAAGGTTAAAAGTTGTTGGAAGAAAGATCAAGATCCCATAATGCAATTCAAATGCCTAAATAAGTGAAAAAAAAAAGAATCACAAAATACGAAAAAATGTCATTTTATAGATATTTGTGATCGGCAACCAGCAGGCTTTTGGTTTTTCAGTTTTTTTTTCAAAACTGATCTGGACTTGCACTCAATGCAATGATTTTACATTACAAAGTGTGTAATTTTAATTAAGGTGCAAAGGGTTTATTTGTTATTCATGTACTCATAGTTTGGCACTGCTGAGAAATCAAAATAGCCCTTTTTGTTAAAAAAAAAAAATCCTGAAACATCTAGATAGTGTGTCCGAGGAATAAATTCTGTGAATTACACTGTTTATCTTTTGATATAAAATTAAAAAACAAAACTGAAAACATCACTTATATCACATAAATCAGGGATGAAAACCTTTGTTATGAACTGAGTGTGTGGACTGAACACGCTGCAAATCGAAAAAAACCCACAAGCATTATGTTTGGGTGGAATGAATGAATGATTTCTCAATGATTCATTGATGAACAGATTGTACAGCTCAATCAATAAAAGGCTTTCAATGATTTTTGAGACATGGGAAATAAACTATAAACAAGTGTAGGGCCTCTTTGATTTCTGTAATGAGGAAAGTGTGGATGGAATTGGGAAATTCAGTCATGAAAAATGGAATTAGATATAAAGCAGAAGCAGTCATGTAATTTGGCATATTATGGATGAATAAATGAAAAGCAGGACTGTGCTCCTAATCAAATCAAATGTTCAAGTGTGTGTCTAAAAAAATCTTAGCATTCATTGAAAGAGACTTCATTTGATTAGGGGATATTAAATTAGCTATTTTTTGTACTTATACTCACAATTATGCAAATTATCAAAAAAAAACAAACAAACATTTTTTTTTCCACAATACTGTTTATTATGGTTTGAATAAGCTAAATTATAGAATACTACATTTGCTATTCAAAATCTAACCAAACAATATAATACAGCTGGTCTTTCTTACATTTATTTTCATACCGATCTGAGATCTGTCTTTTAAACACATTTAATCCACCAAAACCATTTACATAGCAAAGGTTTCACAGAGACTGCGTTGTGAGTTGACTATCTCAGCCAGCTGACAGATATGAGCCATTATAACAGCAACAAATTTTATGACTGTTCCAATCTGACATTTTATTTTCGGAGATAATGTGCTTTTGCTGCTTTGCAAGCACCAGTATTTCCTTCTGGAAATGCAAATATAGTTTATCTATGATGGTTTCTGGAATATTTCCATCACTCCACAGGGAATAATTACACTATCATCTGCTCTCGAATCTGCATTCTTTTTTTGCTGCATAACAGAAAACACAGTGCCGAGCAGACTTTGGTAAACGGCTGAAGAAAACACATCTGTTAAAAGGTATCAAGGGAAGCCCCATTCATTTGAGAGCTTTCAATTAACCGCTGCAGAAAAACCTAATTAGTTTTATCTGTGATTATGTGATGGATGCGTAATTAACAGCAGCTACTAAAAGCCTGATGCATTAGTGACAAGTTTCATTAGGATCCATGAACACCTGAGATTTTTTGGTATGGGTCAAATAAGGACTTAGTGGAACTGTCTGTCATGCTCCACAAACTTGACTCTCTAGAGACGGTTTCACAGGGGACTAAAGCTAACACTGCAGCACATGTTTCCTCTGCAGAGGTGGATGAAGTACAGAAATCAAGAAGTTGAGTGCAAAGTACAGATAGCCCAATAAAATGTTACTTCCGTAAAACTACTCCCTTTTAATTTTACTTGAGTCAAATTCCAAAAAAAGATTTTTAATCTACTGATTTATTACAAACAGAATGTACTTAATTTTTTGAAAACATTGTCGTATATTATTAAAACGTATTGTACACTGAACTACTACTACTACTACCACCACCACTACCACTACCACCACCACTACCCCTACCAACCACCAGCAGATCATTTGAACCAGTGAATTTTTAACTAAAGACGCAGTCTAACTTAAAGAGCCCCTAATTATGGGTTTTTGAAAAAGATGTGAAAGAAGAGTCAAGCGCGAGTGATTTACATGTTAAGTCAATGCAAAGACGCTTATAGACATCCTGTGGTGCGATATGCGTGAATGAGGCAGCACGAATGACGTGATTCGTGCGAATAAAGCGGCGCAAGTTGAATGTTTTGCATATTAACCAATCAGGAGCTTTCTCTTGTAGGGGCGTGATTATGACCTAGCGCCTGTTGTTGGTGTCCCGGGTTGAAATGCTCCTGCCGACACTGGACAACAGTTCATCAAAATGGGCTCGGCTCAGTCTGAAGCACCACTGAAAGCGTCCATCACCCAAGTACAGTTTCTGGAGGAGTTTATGAGTTTACAGAGCTGGGTGCACCTCAGAATGGACCTAGTGGACTCAAGCACGGCTTCAAACAAATTGATGCTGTTTTTCAGCCTTCATAAAGCACATAAACACAGCTATTCTCTCCATAAAATCCATGTTAGCCATTTAGCAACGAAGCTAGAGTCACCAGGCAGACAGAAGCCCTGCCCATCACACGAATGCGCGTCTATTGTGAAGTGAATTTGACACGCAAATGAAGCAGATTTGGCGTCAGAATAAGGCGAGTAAACTCAAAATGTTCACACGTCTATTTATGCTCGAATAACGCAATATATCTGTGTGTACCGCTTCAAGTGTGAACACAGCATTACAGTTCATATGGATCAGTTTCTTCTTCCTCCGGATCATAACATGTAAGTGTGATTAAAATTGTTGCCTTGTTTTGTGTAGTTGCAAAATATGTATTTAATTGTGTGTTGTAACTTGTAACGGCTCAGCGTGGCTTGTAATCAGGTATCTATTATAGATCAGTGCTTGTATCTCCCAGGTTAAATCTGTATGGGGCTTTTCACATACTGCGTCCAAAACCACGTTGAAAATGCGACGCGTGCTTCTTCCTTTACTGATTTAAATATGTTTCTGAACTCACCATTTTCTGCCGTTTGCTTTTGCTATGGCCACCATCAGCTGTTCCTCACATGCGGGATCAATTTTCAAAATTGTTCAACTTTTGCCACTGCTGGATTAATATGAATGTGTGTTGTTGTTATTACTTGGGGTTAGGTTTAAGGGTAGAGTAATATGCTGGTGTTTTACTGCATTGCTTTATTGCATTCCTGCATTGGGCTCTCACATACTCTGTTTGCTAATTCATGGGGGACGCTTCTCTCTGTCTTGTGCTGAAACCAGTCGTCCAATCACAACAGACAGGGTCATTGGACCAATCAGAGCAGATTAGCTTCACGCTAAAGAGGGGTTTGGGAACAAATGAATCACTGAATGAATCATATTGGAGTTGTTGGGATAATTAGGTAAAAATAAATGCATTTTATAAAACAATGAAAGTGTTTTTTTGACCTTGCATGCATAGCAGCCTGTTGTTGGAGACCCCCAAAACCAAAATATGACATTTTATAATGCAAAATAGGGGCTATTTAACAATTTGAATCACAGAATTGTTAACTGGAGACTCATTTCAATTTATTTGAATTAGTGAGTCTTTTAACTAGGGACTTGCTTGGAACATATCATTTGAATCAACTGGAGACTTGCTATAAGACCATATTATTTGAATTAGGGAATCAACTCGCTTTAAAGGGACAGTTTATGCAAGAATGAAAATTTACTCACTATTTACACCCTTAAGTGCCTCCAAACATTTATGATTTTCTTTATTCTGTTAAACACAGAAGAAGATATTTTGAAGAAAAACCTTATCCTAACCCTTGACTCCCATAGCAGGAAAAAAAGATACGGAGGAAGTCAATGGTTACACTTTTCAAAAAATTCTTCCTCTGTGTTTAACAGAAGAAAGAAACTCATGAAACAAGTTTAAAACAAGTAAACGATGAGTAACCAATGACAGAATTGTAGTTTTTTTTTGGTGAACTATCCCTTTAAGGAGTGAAAGTTGGTCAAAAGCTTCCATATGATTAGATTTAATGCAACAAAATAATGAAATAATTTTAACTTTAACAATTTCAGTTTGTCTCAAGTTTAAGAGAAAACAAATGGAAATACAAATACACATGTGTGATCAAATATAAATGACCACTCTCTTCCAGGTAAGTTTGGTGCTGTAACCAAATTTCTTGAAAAACAGAAGAAAAGAAAAACAAATGTTTTGGCCTTGAGGCTTAGTCACATATTAAAGTGTGCATATTTAGTCACCAGAACTTTATGAAACGGCCAAGTTTCTACATTTTTGCATTCTACATAGTTTGTCCACAAGGCATCAAGAATGGCCACATTTTTGCAGTCAGAAGGGAAAGAGGATGAAAACAACAAATGGCCATTTTAAAGGAGTGATTCAAACATACCTGCAACTACAATTTAAATGAGTGAACAAATATTGTTTCCAATCAGAAAAAAAAAAAAAAGTGCATATGCTGGACAGAGATTGATCTTTTTTAATGCACATACAGCATGTGTGTGTGTTTGTGTGTGCGCATGCCAACAAATGGACTACATTTTAAAAGGCTGTGTATGTACAAAAATCTGTATATAAAGGTATACTTTGTGCTTGGTGTTTGTTTGTTTGTTTGTTTACATGGGTTGTGCATTGAGGGCAGGTACAGTATACAAAACTCCACGTAAGAAACTCTTGGCTTTTTAGAGATTTGTACACAATGTCATCCAGGCTTTGTGTAGTGCTGCCCGACTTCTGACAACCTGCATGAAGTTTTTTCCAAAATTACAGCTACCTCTGGACAACAACATTCTACCTAGACATTTCAGCCCACAAGTACAGACTTTGCCACAGATTTAATATTAGTTTGGGGATTTAAAGTTTTTTCTTTAGCTTTGCTCACTAACACTCTTTATGAAAGGCATTTTAATGTTTACAAGTAATTTCAATGAAGAACTATTTTAGTTCCTCGAAGCTTTCACTATCTGTGTGTAGCTGGTACCAAAAATAAAAATCATTTTGTTTGTGTATATTTACATACATATACTCACTGGTCACTTTATTAGGTACACCTGTCCAACTGCTCGTTAAAGCAAATTGTTACTCAGCCAATCACATGGCAGCAACTCAATGCATTTAGGCATGTAGACATGGTCAATACGATCTGCTGCAGTTCAAACCAAGCATCAGAATGGGGAAGAAAGGTGACTTTAAACATGACATGGTTGTTGGTGCCAGATGGGCGGGTCTGAGTATTTTTTTTAGAAACTGCTGATCTACTGGGATTTTCACGCACATTCTCTGGCCAGACTGGTTCGAATTGATAGAAAGGCAACAGTAACTCAAATAACCACTCGTTATAACCGAGGTATGCAGAAGAGCATCTCTGAACGCACAACACGTCGAAACATAAGACAGATGGGCTACATCAGCAGAAGACCACAACAGGTGGCAATCCTGTCAGCTAAGAACAGGAAACTGAGGCTACAATTTGCACAGGTTCACCAAAATTGGACAATCGAAGATTGGAAAAACGTTGACTGGTCTGATGAGTCTCGATTTCTGCTGCGACATTCGGATGGTAGGGTCACAATTTGGCATCAACAACATGAAAGCATGGATCCATCCTGCCTTGTATCAACAGTTCAGGCTGGTGGTGGTGTAATGGTGTGGGGGATATTTTCTTGGCACACTTAGGGCTCATTAGTACTAACTGACTACCTGAGTATTGTTGCTGATCATGGATGATCATTCGCATCATGGATGTGCAGTCTACAAATCTGAAGAAACTGCTTGATGCTATCATTTCAATATGGACCAAAATCTCTGAGTAATATTTCCAGTTCCAGTTGAATCTATGCCAAAAAGGATTAATGCAGTTCTGAAGGGGAAAGAGGGTCCAACTCGGTATTAGTAAGGTATACCTAATAAAGTGGCCGGTGAGTGTATATTGACCTGCAAAGGTAATGTCGAAATTCAAACGAATATAATTCTGGAACGCTCTTGAATATAATCCCCATTCTTGTTGTAAAGAAGAGACTTTGAAATTTCTTACAATTTCTGCAGTTTCAAAATAATAATAACAAATAAGTTACATCTGTTTAAGTTTATTGTATTAAAGCACAAATTTTTTATTTTATAAAACAGGAAATATTTATATTAAAATTTGGTTTACCATACACAATATATATGAAACTAAAAAACAGATATAAAAGATCTTTGTTCTAAATTTTGGACTGATATTACAAATAATAGGTTTTTGTGGGGTGCTGTACCAGCAAAGGCCACTAGGCCACAAATGACGCAACTTCACTGTTATATTAAATTTTAATTAAGTCCTAAATATTTTGGACAAATATTAGATCATATATTTGGTTTGAATCTTTTCATTTTCCCAGTGATGGGTTGCAGCTGGATGGGTTGCGTAAAACATATGCTGGATAAATTGGCGGTTCATTCCGCTGTGGCGACAGCAGATTAATAAAGGCACTAAGCCAAAAAGAAAATGAATGAATGAATGAATTAATCTTTTCATAACAAAACACCACAACTGGCATTTTAGATAAAAGCTACACTCCTTACAAATTCATTAATTATTGCCACAACTAAATATTTCAATTCAATTACAGAACAATTCTAAACTATAGAAATGACACACTTGAAGCTTTCCAACAATATATAGTTTGTCAATATTTGATCACATATAGGACATAATTGTGTTTAAACATACAATAGCAAATTGACAGTTAAAGACATTAACCTGTCAATAAGATGCACTAAGAGACTAAAAACCAAACATAACTCTTTGGAAATATAAATGTTGAATCGATGGCTGACTTTTTAACGTTGATGCTAATTAACGGGGAAGGCTTGTTGGGATGTTTCATAAGCAATGAATATGTATCCGATAGCCAATAAACACACTTTAAGAGGTTCATCTGAGGATAAGATTATTAATACGCCCACTAGTCAAAACACATCACAGGAAAGTTTGTTTCAAAGTGTGTATCGACTGCACAAAGCAGATAAGCTGACTGTCATCCTGAGCATCAACTCGGATGAAACTTGATTCCTACACGTATCCTTCCAAGCATATAAAAACAACTTCTTATCTAGCACACAAAAATAAGATAAAAAAGTGCTGAGGTCTCTGATGGTCTGCGATGCATGTTTCGTACTTGAAAGCAATGCATTTAAAAGCAGATTAGATGAAACAAACTAATCCAGCGCTGCCTGAGAACATCAGCATATCTGGCATGAAAAAAAGAGAAAATATGCTGAGTATTAAAATGTAAGGCTTTCTCAAGCACACCATTACTATGCTGGTCTTTTTGATAACTGGTAAAACAATGCAGGAGTGCTGTGTATTCATTATGCAAGAACCAAATTTAAAGGGGTGCATGTAAATCAGGATTTTTTTAGTGTGTTTGATATTCCAGTCAGACGTGAAACAACACACTGAGCAGCATGTGAAATACAACAAGCTTGGGAGCGAAATGTTGTAACTCATGTCTGTAGTCTAGACATATTGGCTGTCCTGTGCAATATGTTGAGGGATGTGTATATGTGAGGTGTTGGTTAAACACTTGTGGACAGAACTGAGGCACTGAGGGTAAACGAGGGTAAAAGAGCAGCGTTTGGCCCACAGCTGGACTGACTGAGATTTGCTAGTGGCCACATAAATGACCTCATTTCTTTTCCGCTCAGGGCTTTCTGCTAGGCAGATTGCTGAATCTGGTTTGTTGACTTTTTTTTTTTTCCTTTTCTGAGACATCCTTGACTGTGTTAGAGACGTATGGGTGGAATAGACAGAATGTATAAATGGAATAGTAATGGTACACACAACTTTGTTTTTGTACTTCTGGGTTGTGAAGACAAGAAGCTTTTAGTGTTGGCATTGAGAAGTACTGTATGGAATGTAAAAATATTTAACATTTGCAAAAGTTACTTTCAATGGTAAACGCAAAAACGTTTTTTATAGTACAAATAAAATATGTAGAATGGCACATGCTGCCTACTTCTGAAAATAAAACCATATTTTAGATATTCAAAGTTCAATTTTTTAATGAATGACAAAAAAAAAGAAAATAAATAAAAACATAATTGAGATAAAATGATTATTGCATCATATCCTGCTCCCTTTTCATCAGTTCTCAGATTTGTTTCTCTGCAAAAGGCCAATTTCATGTGGAAATCAGTGAAATCATGTAAAATCTATTTTTATTTCCACAAAAAGTACATTAGGATTTATTTTATGATTTGTTTAGTACTTTGTTTTTAGTTACCTATTCTGCTGTGGTATGTAGAATTGTGGAATTTGTTGTGAATTTTAGTCAAATGGCCCATTCATGATCATTTTAAATTATGCTGATTACAATATTGGCCAGAATTATCATGATTATGATTTGCCCCTCATTATCGAGCAGCCCTTATTTTAGAAGAAAATAACTATTATTTTTTTAAAATCCTGTATTAGAAATGTATTATTCTAACTAACTAAAATATGCAAGATTAAAATGGTTGTGCCTTTCTCTGTCATTCGCTGGGACCTGCCATTATTCACCACATTCACCACATTAACAACACAGCAATAAGCATCTCTCTCTCTCTCTCTCTCTCTCTCTCTCTCTCTCCCTCTCTCTCTCTCTCTCTCTCTCTCTCTTATTTTGTAAAGGGTTCCAAAATAATACATATGTGACATGTAGAGCAGTTTGAATAGCTCTTGTGAGATTAAACATGAAGGGTAGTTAACTGAAATGCAAGTATAAACACTTAACTCCATAAAACTCATAAAAGTCGTTTAGAAAAGCGGGGATTAAAGTGTTGGTGTGGGTTTCCTCCGGGTGCTCCGGTTTCTCCCACGAATCCAAAGACGTAGTATTGGTGAATTAAATAAGCTAAATTGTTCGTAGTGTATGAGTGTGTATGGATGTCTAACAAAAAATAAACTCAAAAATCAACAGAAACATAAAAAAAATATATATAATTTAGTTAAAATGATGTAGTTTGTATTTATTTCATTTGCAATAACTTATTTGAATTTAAATATATTATCATTATATTCTAAAAGATGTTTGGTAGGTGTATATATATATATATATATATATATATATATATATATATATATATATATATATATATATACAGGCAGTGCAGAATTATTAGGCAAATGAGTATTTTGACCTTATTTTGACATCATCCTCTTTATGCATGTTGTCTTACTCCAAGCTGTATAGGCTCGAAAGCCTACTACCAATTAAGCATATTAGGTGATGTGCATCTCTGTAATGAGAAGGGGTGTGGTCTAATGACATCAACACCCTATATCAGGTGTGCATAATTATTAGGCAACTTCCTTTCCTTTGGCAAAATGGGTCAAAAGAAGGACTTGACAGGCTCCGAAAAGTCAAAAATAATGAGATATCTTGCAGAGGGATGCAGCACTCTTAAAATTGCCAAGCTTCTGAAGCGTGATCATCGAACAATCAAGCGTTTCATTCAAAATAGTCAAGAGGGTCGCAAGAAGTGTCTGGAAAAACCAAGGCGCAAAATAAACTGCCCATGAACTGAGAAAAGTCAAGCGTACAGGTGCCAAGACGTCAAGATGCCACTTGCCACAAGTTTTGCCATATTTCAGAGCTGCAACATCACTGGAGTGCCCAAAAGCACAAGGTGTGCAATACTCAGAGACATGGCCAAGGTAAGAAAGGCTGAAAAACGACCACCACTGAACAAGATACACAAGCTAAAACATCAAGACTGGGCCAAGAAATATCTCAAGACTGATTTTTCTAAGGTTTTATGGACTGATGAAATGAGAGTGAGTCTTGATGGGCCCGTGGGTGGATCGGTAAAGGGCAGAGAGCTCCAGTCCGACTCAGACGCCAGCAAGGTGAAGGTAGAGTTCTGGTTTGGGCTGGTATCATCAAAGATGAGCTTGTGGGGCCTTTTCGGGTTGAGGATGGAGTCAAGCTCAACTCCCAGTCCTACTGCCAGTTTCTGGAAGACACCTTCAAGCAGTGGTACAGGAAGAAGTCTGCATTCTTCAAGAAAAACATGATTTTCATGCAGGACAATGCTCCATCACATGCGTCCAAGTACTCCACAGCTTGGCTGGCAAGAAAGTGTCTAAAAGAAGAAAAACAATTCACATGGCTTCCTTGTTCACCTGATCTGAACCCCATAGAGAACCTGTGGTCCATCATCAAATGTAAGATTTACAAGGAGGGAAAACAGTACACCTCTCTGAACAGTGTCTGGCAGGCTGTGGTTGCTGCTGCACGCAATGTTGATGGATTCTGTCAGTGTTTTGATCCGTTCACCATGGATGGCAGGCTTTTGAGTGTCCTTGCAAAGAAAGGTGGCTATATTGGTCACTGATTTGTTTTTGTTTTGTTTTTGAATGTCAGAAATGTATATTTGTGAATGTTGAGATGTTATATTGGTTTCACTTGTGAAAATAAATAATTGAAATGGGTATAAATTTGTTTTTTGTTAAGTTGCCTAATAATTATGCACAGTAATAGTCGCCTGCACACACAGATATCCTCCTAAAATAGCTAAAACTAAAAATAAACTAAAAACTACTTCCAAAAATATTCAGCTTTGATATTAATGAGTTTTTTGGGTTCATTGAGAACATGGTTGTTGTTCAATAATAAAATTAATCCTCAAAAATACAACTTGCCTAATAAATCTGCACTCCCTGTATATATATTATTGAGTGACTATGACATTTTATTCATTATTAAGAGGTTAAGTGGATCAAAATGGCATCAAATTACAGCAGGTGAATGTTAATATTACCTTGATTAAGCTTGAACTAAAGACTTAGCCTGCTCCGGACCAGGCTAGTTTCCCAGCATAAGTTGCCAGAGTAACTGAGTTTGAACTATCGGAAATTTGATTTATGAAACAGAATCTGCCATTAATAAGCCTGACTTACTAAAATAAGCCTGGCTTTTTCTGTAAGCTTGGTTTATGGAACAGCCCCCAGCAACTTATTTTTTAGCTACTGCATAAGTAAATAAGTGGGCGGGGCTAAACATGCAGTCGTGTTGAAGTGGGTGTAGAAGCATTATTCTGTAAAGACGGAGTTTCACTATTACATTATAAAATGGCACATTCCACAACCTGTTGTTTTGGCTGACAGGCTTCAATATAAGCTTTATTTAGATTAAAGAGAATGTTTAGAGCTCTGAAAGTTACAGGATCTTTTTTATAGTACAAAGACCTCTTATATGTCAACAGATCAAGGGAATTTTGATATCTCAAGTTCATGAATAAAGCTGCTTAAAAGCGATTTTGGTCATACCGCCTTCCACATGTCGTCTACTGGCTTCATGAATACGAAACATCAAGCTGAAGGGCTTTTCAAGCTAAAAAGGATCTTGAGGCTTTGCGGCCCCTGAGGTTTTCAAAGTCAAGCAGCCCTGAGGACAGGAACATGGCATTGGGGACTGAAATACATCGCTCAAAGATCTTAAAAGCGAAAACGCTGAGCATGTAAGTGAACACTGTTGTCTTTCTCCCTAACATGATGGATTTAAAACAATAATGTCTGGAAAAAAACGACGAGAAAACAGTGAGCATTGTTAGAGTTATAACACTAAAAGTTGCCTGAGGGTACCGGCACACCCTAGACAACAATACAGCTTCAAAAAGATCAGACAAAACTAGTGTCTCTATTAAAACACAGTCCACGTGGATTCCTCCATTGTCATTCCAGGACTAAAAGAATGTAGTACAAAAACCAGAAACATCAAACAATCTCAAATATCAGCTTTTAAAAAGGATCCTTTCTCACTTTGGTGGCACCTTGTAGACTACCATTAACTATCTAGAGCTGTCAACGCTTGTCAGACACCGTGTGAAGGAGAGTCAAAAAAAAGGTCTGAGCCGTTAAACAGCTAACTAACGAACACTAAAGATGATTAAGCATCACCATAAAGCTGTTGACTTTTATTGTCTTCCACGCATTCAAACTAATGTTAAATGTCACTGTAACACATTAGCATTTGGATGGAAGTGAATGAACTAATCATGCATTGAATAATGGCGAGTCCTCTCAAAATGTGATCTAAATTTACGCCTGAATGATTTCACCAAGACAAAAAGGCTTTGTCATAACGTCTGAAAGATCACCGAGAGCGAAATACCAAAGCCTTATCAGGATTTCGTCTACACATCTGAGCACAGCAGAAGTTACTGTGTTGATATCCATTCGTAGTTTGGCATTTTTAAGCATCTATTGTTATACGGCTGGAATGATTTGATGTCAGCTTTGGTGTAGAAAGTGCAAAGCCTGCATAAATACTAAAATGCCTGTAACAAAGTGTTTATCTGTCCATCTCTGCTTTTCAATTTTATTCTTTGGTAAAGGTTCAAACGAAAAACAACCTTTTGTGATTCATCCGTGACATTGTAATTCATTGGTATGCTAGGACACAAGATGAAATATCAACATTTTACAAGTAAACTGCTCAGCTATTCTGCAGAGTGCATATTAGTCTATAATATTTTTGTTGCACAGAACACTCAATAGACTACAAAGAATCGAACTTTTCTAGGCAAGAAGAGCTGATCGCTTAAAAGATCATGCAAGGCAAACATCAAGGTGATACAACTAAGCTGAAAATGAAAAAAGCTTTGTGCTTCAAGAGCCTCTGCAGTGCGAGTGTATTGTTTTATGCTTCCTCTCAGCTACAATGAAATGATTGTGTTTGCAGGGACAAAAAAAAAATGAAGAAAAAGGACGTTAATTATGGATGTAATTAATGCAGTCTGAACACGATGTATGGAAACTGCACCACAACAAAACTGATTATTTTTAAAGCTGTTTTTATTCAATGTGAATAGAGAGTAAAACTGGCTACCATGAAATTGTTTAAACAAAATTAATATGTAAAATTAAAATAAAATAAAATCGGTATTAATATTTATTGACCGAACACCATTGATAATATCGATAAAAAAAGATTTGGTATGTAGTTTCAGTATGAAGGCTTAAGTTTTGTTAAAATGTGGCTGCTGAGCGCGCACCTTGAAAGCAATGTCAATAAGCTTAGGGTGTAAGTTTGTCATTTTCAGTGGAGGCGTGTGACTTAAAAGACGCACATATGGGAGTGACGCACACATGTTGTGCAAGATGCGTGCACATGAACCACGCACATTTTCCAGCCGCACCCAGTTGAAAGCATCTGAACTTTTTAGAATGTTGCGAGGGCACCGCAATTCATGTACAGTAAGTAGAACTAACCAATGTGCTTCACACGTTGTATGGAATATACACATTTCAGTAATAACAGCAGACTAATTACCTCAGACAAACACAGCGCACCCAAACACTGCAGTGCTTTTTACTTTTCTCCATAAACGCATCAGAGCTGCAGCAATGATTTGTTCATTTGTCATCCTCTGAGAAAACGCTTGATTATGGGTGCCGTATAGCAGCAGTGAGGAGATTGTAAATAAAAAGGATTTAAGGATGTCGCCCGAGTGGCTTTTTGGTTTCTTTTCTTGTGCATCCCAGCCACTAGCTCCCCATCTGAAAGATTTTTTAGCATAGGGGTAATGTAGTCATTCAACTTTACAATTTGTAATGTTGCAGTAGGTATTTGAATAATGATGGTTGGTTCCTTTACGTGAAAGCTCAGATTTGATTATCATAATTTGTTTTGTTTACAGAGTTTGAGGTTTACTGTATCATTATTATTCAAACCTCAAGTTTGTTCAGTATTTACGCTTTACCATTGAGCACACCTTGTAACATTTTATTTATCTAGTTAAAGAGTCTCTTTAACACATATGTTTATTTTATTATGAAGAGATGAGATTTGTTTAAATCTTTTTTTTTTTGACTATTAAAACTATTTGCCTTAGCAATGTTGTTACATCAAAATAAAGTAGTTAAATAAAAAAAAAATCCTAATATTCCTAAATGTATTGTTAAAAAATATTCAATAATTATCGATATTGAATGATATGAAACATGGTATTGTGATACTTTTTTTTTTTTTTGCAATATCGCCCAGCCCTATGTAAAACTAAAATAAACCATGTCATTTATGTGTTTGGCAGACACTAAAATCCAAAGCAACAAAGTAGATTTAAAATTAGCATTTTATAAATGTATTTGTTGCATAGGAATCAAACACATGACCTTGTCATTTGCTCAGTTCTGCTGCCCAACTGGTAAACAACACTTTAAGCTTATATCTCAATTAATCAATTATGCATTTGTAAAAGAAAAATCAAAACAAAAAAGAATAATGCAAATAAATCAATTACATAATTAAGTAAAATAAAATGTTGAAAAGGAGTCAAAACAGAATCAAAACCAAAACCAAGCAAACAACAACCACAACAACAAAAGGACTAGTGAAGGGGAACTGAAAATCTGAACTGTAAAACAAAGGAAAAGTAAACCTCACCAAAAATAACTAAATAACTAAATAAATAAAGTATATATATTGATGGTAAATAAAACATATATTCATAGTTTTTAATAGTTAATTAGATACTTACCAGTATAATACCAACAATTAGTAAAGAAAAGGAAATAGTCACAAAACAAAAATCTAAAACCGACACACACCAACACAATTTGTGTTAATCACAGTTAACTGAGCCAGACTGGTGAAGAGGGACTAAAAAAAATCAGAACAATTAAACAAAGCTAATATTTTAATTACATTGTTAAATGAAATCGAACGGTAAACCGGGACTGAAATCAAAACCACAAATCTTTAAAATCCCATCAAGCTGAGATATAAACAGCACACCAAACAACCCTCTGGCACCTCTAAAGAGTTTAACCAGAGCAGTCTGGTGCAAACAGCAATGTGCAGGGGAGGATTTTCTGAAATTGAGCATTAGGCCAAAAGGCTGAACTCATTTAATCATGAATTATCCAGAGAAACTGACATTGCTTTGAAAACCCATTCTGGCTTTCGGGTCCCATCTAGCATTTGAGGCCTGAGGGCTCTTGAGAGCTCGCTTCTGTACCACCATTCCCTGAAAAAATCCCATCTCCAAATGCTTTTCACATGTAACAGTCTGATCTGGAAAGACACAATTTCTAAGATGTTTAAAATGCATTCAAAGAAGCCTATTTTGCTCACCAAGACTGTATTTCTATAATCAAAAATAAACACTACACTAAATATAAATACGGTAAAACTGTAAAATTGTGACATATTACAATATTAAACAACTTTTTTTTTCTTGAACGTGGCTTTACATTTTCTTTAATATCTTTATTAAAGTCACCAGTTACACATGATCCTTCAGAAATCATTGTAACATATTGATTTGCTGTTCTATTATCATTAAATATTAATGATGATAATAAGAATCATTATTAATGATTGGGCACTGATGTTAAAACATCCTTTTCCTGCTTCATAGAATTGTGGAAACTGTGACACATTTTTCTATTTAAGCTTCTAGGATGAATAGAAAGTTCAAAATAATGTGATTTATTAAAAAATGAAGAGCCCAGCAGAGAATAAATGTCTCCCAAGCAGCAGATCATCACATTAGAAGGATTTCTGAAGGATAATTTGACACTTAAGACTAGAGTAATGATGCAGAAAATTCACAGAAATAAATCTTAAACTAGATTCAGCAAGAAAACAGTTATTATAAAGTGCACTAATATTTCACACCTTTACAGATTTGATGTATTTTTGATCAAATAAAAGCAGTCTTGGTGCAAAATATTAAAAAAAAATCTTACTGATCCCAACACTTCCCACATCACATGTATAGTGTATACACACACACAAATTCAGTCTGTGATGTCCAGCTCCTCAGCTGGTTTTTGAGTTATCTTTCCTGAATTCAGGAGATGTATGTGTCCTGTAACTAAAAGGGGGAAAAAAATTCCTGGCAGGAGCCTGGCTGTTTGCTGGACACAGATAGAAGATAAGATCAGAGCTGCACAGCCGCCTCGTTTTTCTGTATTTGAGATGTGAAATCCCCACAGTGCTTGGCTGCCACAGAGTTTCTGACATTGGGTAAAGATCAAAATTGCCGAAGAGGGCCACTAATTGCTTTCATTAGTTATTCAGCAACCGTTTTGTCCAGCAATCCTCCAAAAGCACACTGTGGTCTCATATAAAGTGGGATGCACACTAAGAATCTCATGGGCATTCATTATCAAAGCTCAGAGAGCAATGTCATATAAACAGCCGTAGATACTCTACACTTCTCTTTTTATTAGCGAGCATCTGGAAATGTCCTATAAACAATATGTTGGGGTGAAACAGAGATTTGTTGTTCTAATTAACTGCCTGCAGGAAAGGAAACACAATAAACATTGTAATTTTTTTCCAATTTGCATATTAAATGAACACACACAAACACAGAGAAAATCCACCTATAAAAATGTTGTTTTGATGTCACATAAACCAGTTATTCTATATTTAAAGGTTATAATATTTCAAATTATGAAAATATATTGATTTGTGCAATTAAAAAAACATTCTTAGTTTTGTAAAATACTGTAATATGGCAAAAATTTAACTATAAGTAATCCTCAAGTTGCAAATAATAATAAAAAAGTTATAAACTACTAGTGATGTGCCTTCAAATATTTGATATAGAAATGTTGGAAATAAATAAACTAATTTACAGAAAATGGCAATAGATCAATATTAAATATCCAATATTTTTAAACTTTAAATATTGGGAGGCTGAGAATCTGAGAATTTGTTTTTGCTTAAAATAAAGATCATGATTTTCTCTTGATTCTGTAGATGTAAAATAAAGGTTAATATGAGTAGCCTATTATTATTATTATTATTATTGTTACTCTCAAACATGGTAAAACAACAATAATAATATTAGACCTATGTGCAAGCCTACTATGTATCATAATCAGATTCCCTCATGCATTATATTCAACGTTATATAGGCTAGAGAAGCTATACTGTTACACGCTTATTCTCATGCACTATGAAATATCAAATGCTTTTCGTAATTATAACTCTAAAAAGCGATATGATCCTTTAAATGATGTAGGAGAGACCAGGGCACAAGGTAACACTTTTTGGTTTTTGCTAAATAATGAACAAAGTAATAGGGTTAGACAAACCTTTAATTTTTTTACCAACAACACACAAGCCTCTCATACAAATGAGCACTGGTTGTATGATCGCCGGACCTATGGTTTCTGTGCAGTATTGCCAACAGTGCCAGGAGTAAAAATGTTACTATTTATCCACCTGTGGGGCAAGATGGAACAGACGGAGGATAAGTAGTAAAACATGCTTAAAAAGGCAGATTTCACACAATTAATTTAAATCCAGTTTACTTTAAATAGTAGCTATACTGTATGTCCTCAGTAGTTCTACATAGCACAGTATGTTAATTTATTTATTTAGAATAGTATTTTTTGCATTATTATCCATTATTTTACAATGCATTTATTTGTATTATTAGCAATTAAATTTTTTTTTTTTAATTAAAAAATATTTTCTAATAAAAACTATTTTTGTAAAGTTGATTTATAAACTAATTTCGAGAGGATCACGTGCTTATGATTGCTTGCGGCTGGTCCTGCATTATCATATTTAAGATTCACCAATCAGACGATTTCTAAGCCACTATAAATACCCTAACAGCCATCTTCGTTTTGAAGATTCCCCCCTTCCACACCAACTCCTCCTCCTTTCCTAGATGGGTGGCACGGTGGCCCAGTGGTTAGCACTGTGGCCTCACAGCAAGAAAGTCACTGGTTCTAGTCCCCACCAAGGCAGCTGACGTTTCTGTGCGGAGTTTACACGTTCTCCCCATGCTCACGTGGGTTTCCCCTGGGTTCCCCTTGAGATCTACCTGAGCTCAAATTCCCCTCTAGCCTTGCAAACGGGAGGGAGCGCCGGGCTCGCCAAACAAGCTTTATAATCAATCATCAGCTAAGTGTGAACTCTTGAAATATAAAAAAGTTCTTAACATCACACTCAAAATAAAAAAAAAACATATTGTGTTTGTTTATTTGGTGTTCAACAGTGTGTGGCTTATTTGTAAAACTCTCTTACAATTACGTAACTCCGCTGTGTCGTGTTTTCCTCAAAACTGGCTAGCAGTCACTGTGTTTTTTTACATTTTTCAAAATGGTTCAATCTTTTAGTCTAGAATACGGTATAACAATATAAGATTTCACTAACAAACTTTCAAAGATTTTTTAAAATAAAAAAATAGAGTATAAAAAAAAAAAACTTTTATGCTGCAAAAATGGTTTCTCCTGTGTTTCTCATTTCGCAGAACTTTTTCAATAACTGGCAGCAAGATACTGTGGTGAAAACCTTGGAAACATGCCATGGTAAATACCTTAAAACTCCGTGTTACATTTTGCCCCGCGTTACTTTGTGCCCTGTACCTCCCTACACCATGTCATAGCTTCCGTCTCTTTGAAAAAAAAAAAAAAAACATACATGCAAATCATACTTCCCGTGCGGCTCCCAAACAATCCCTCTGTGCAACAAACTGAACATTATTTACAACTTCATTACCTGATATTCACAGCCTATGCAGGTTCTGTTCACTAAAGTAGACATTTTTCTAAGGTGCGCGCATCCTCTCTGAGGTAAACAAACAGCTCACAAGCAGCTCAAATGTGATTTTGTGGACGCAAATACGTCATTACATTAAGACAGAAATGATATTTTTGGGTGAATTATACCTTATAAATACAGTATGTGACTCTTTCAACATCATTTGGTCATGTCCACGTTGCATAAGCAATGTACTGTATATAAAACAATGTGAAGACTTGTGTGACTGTCTTTATGCTTCTCTCCTGACTTTAAAAATATAATTGGCTGAATCGTAGAAATGCTGGATTAAGATCGTGTCAGGGGATGAATCGAGATTGTGATCTTTTTTCGATTAATCACGCAGCCCTAATTGGGAGCTTTAGCATGTTTTATGTGTATAAACAATGCTTGCTCATTTCTGCTTGCTTTGTTTTATGGATCCTGAGGTTCTGTACTATTTCATAGGATAGCATTAAGGATAGCACACTCATTCAAGTGTTTTGAAAATATTGTTTACCATAATAATTAGCTATAGGCTCATGTTTATATTGAGAGACAGAACAGGCACATACAGTGCAGTCACCAGACGACACAAAGAATCTCAACGCTTCACCAGAACAACTGACTGCAGGCTTGCTGAACAGTTTTGACACTTGTACCAGCCCTAAAAACAGCATGAACTCCTACACAGACGGTCCATATCCGCTCCACAAGTCCTTGAGGAAGGCATGAGTATCTGCAGTGTACAGGAATCTGAAATGATCTGTTTATGTAGGAGTGTGACAGCCTGCTCTCAGAGGCTTTATTCATGAAGACATTTGCGGAAACTGGAAATTTAAATAGCGTTTCTAGAAGTGCCAAATGCACATGTGTATGATTCACTTGTAAAATGACACTTCTTTTTAAAAGCAACAGACATTTAAAAGACTATATTCTGTTATGTTGTCACAGCTGGTGTTTGGGAAGTGAATTTACTGGCATTCACAAATTGTCCAATCCATGAACCTGCAGTAAAGTACTGCATGCAAGCTGTCAAAGACTCAGTGAAAGAATATTAAATATCAGTGGGTTTCATTCAACATCTACACCTTTGATAAATATCCAGTAAAATTAAGCAGTCACTTCAAAATTCTGGACTACTTTACATTATGGCCGATAAACACAAAGTAGGCAATTTTATAAATCCATATTATAATAAATTCTACCATAAAAGTCTTTTGTCTAAAACTCTTTTATCAGTGGGTCTCATATAGTATATTTCACTCCTGATCCTGTAAATTCAAGGTAGTCAAATGCATTGTAAAATATTACAATTCTGGAAGATGACTTTTTATGGCAGATAAATGGTTTCATTTTATTTGATCTGAGCAAAGTAAAAGCTATCGTAAATCTGTATCATGATTCACAGAGGACACCTGCTGAAATGTAGTTCAGTGTAATAACAGTTTTTAAACCAAAACTTTGCATCAAGAGTATTCAGAACTAGAATCATTAGATGATATTAAAACACTAATTAATATAACTTATTTGCTAATAAATACTAATGAATAATAATTAGAAATGTTTATACTTTGCCAGAAATTGCCTCTGATCCTCAAACCACAATGGTTTAATTCTCAAAAACAATTAAGCCCAAGGCCAAGATGAAAAGACTGTACGAGTATCTTAAATACAGTCTTTAAAAATAATTACACATTATTGCATTATAAGGGAGTTTCCGCACTAGCACTCTTTTTGATTTGATTTTACATCAGAGTTTGTTTTGTTTGGGAAATGTGAACCATACACAAGTCTGTTTGAAAAGGGTTCTGTACGTAATAGTTCTTGAAAACACCAGCATGTTTCGTTTGCTCAATCGTGCTATATTGGATATGTGAGCCATTATTAAACATGTATGGACTGGTCAAACTTTATGCGTTAACTTGCTTGCTTTCCTGACAAGTGTAACTGACGCACTGCAAGCAGAGAATGTATTTCTAACTTCTATATCTCTAGACTTCATATCACTGGTTTCTGCATTTGGCATTAATCTTGCACAACATAAAACAGTAAAGCAAGAAAAATAAAATTCACAATTTATGAGTTTGCACAAAACCCACTTTAAACCATCAGCAGCCACTTGCAATAACTAAGAATTGTGATTCAAAGTGGATTTTGATTATATAAGATGCAGATATGCATTAATTGTAGCATTTTGTGCTATTTAACTAAAATGAATACGCAACACAATGCACTGTTTCAAGCTATTTAGATGGTACATTTCAGTGTAAAATTAAAATATATGATAAATGAAGTATAATGAAGTAAATGTAATAATTAATGTTCAATTTTAGTTCATTAATAACATACATTATAAGTTCTCTTAGAATACTTAAAAAAATGTTTCAGAACAGCACCAACAATTTCTGCCTTTTATGCAACAGCAGCAGCTCCAGGTATGTGATTTAAAGCTCAAATCTGATTAGGCCTGTTTACACTAATACGTTTTAGTTTTAAAACGCATAACTTTTGCTACAGTTACGCCTTCCATCCACACTACCACAGAGTTTTCGAGCCCAGATAACGGAGCGTTTTGAAAACGCTGAAGAGGCCATTTTTATTTTAAAATGCTGCAATGCTCCATGTCAGTGTGGATGGGGGAAAACGGAGACATCTGAAAATGGAGGCATGGTTGCAGACATTCGACTATCTGATTGGGGCTTTTTCCTCAATATTAAATAGCCTTCACACAGTTCAGTCTTGCATCCTTTCCTCGTAAGTTCAGACATTCAAGTTTTAAAAGTTTGATATGGAAAACAAACTCCCGAGGACACGTCGGGTAAATGTAAAAATGGAACAGTGTACTTTATAACATCATTCACATCACCCTGGCTAATATGTTGTTTCACTTTCTTAACAATAAAATGAAAATATGATATAAGGAACTGTCAATTTTGATTTTGATATTAACAACTTAACAGACACTAAAAATGTCAAGGCATCGTGTAGCTGCATATTTATATGACCGTCATCTTCTCTGTATGCACACCTATAACAAAACGGAGCCTATATCATAACTGCCTTCAATCATTTTCATTGAGTTTTAATAATCAGTAATGGCAATTAATAATACAATAAGTTTATACAATATAGGAAATAAAGGCAAGCAATCAGTCAAATATGCAGAATCAGTGTATGTGGTTACATAAATTAATATATTCACTTATCTTTGCATTCAGCCAAAACACGTTACCTGAGACCAAAGACCGAACAGTTGTTAGATGAATTAAATATCATGTATAACAACTATAATGAGCTTAGATGCAGCGGTAGATGCTTTATGAACTGTCCGATGTGTGCTGCTCTTACCTGGGGAGGTGTGTCTGGAGCTCAGTCATGCGCATATGCTGCAGCGCATAACAGAGTGTGTGTGTGGTCACGTGATGTGCGTTTTCAGCGGTATAGTGTGGATGGAGATATTTGCAGAAATGCTAGGCGAAATGCCAGAGTGGATGCGGATTGTTTTCATTCTAAAACACCATTTTAGCCCTCTACTGCATGCATTATGATAAAGCTATAAAAAAAAATATTTGATTGTTTTTCTTTTCTTAAAATGGCTTAACTTAAAGAGCTGTAAAAAAATTTTTTGGAAAAATTAATTTTTTTTAGGATACCTTATGATATGTTGCCATATGGCAACAACGTCGAACAGTGGATCTAACTTAGACATTTAAAATTTAAAACTTTCCTTATAATGAATATTTTTTATTTGAAATTATTTAATTGGTGTTGCAGTATTATAAGCTTTAACACAGAACTTATAAATGACACCTTATACATACTTTCCAACATTAAAATACTTTCCAATTATTAAAAACAAACTTAATATTGTATTCTCATGTATAAAACATACAGTAAATATAAATATTTTGTCCAGTAAATATTATAACAAATAAATAACAAGTCTAGTATATCCAGATGCATCAGAATAATGTAGCTACTAGCTAACAATGTTTATATATTATACTATATACTATACTACGCCTCTCTTATCTGCCTCTGAGCTAACTTACCTGAACTGTCTCTATCAAATGTCTAGTCCAGTTCTGTCCTTTTCTTGTTTCACTTACCATTGAACATGGTGGTGCTCGCTAATACACTGTACCCTGTATTCATATCTATTCAAAAGTAGTATTGCCATTAAAACTAGATTTTATCCATAATGCAAATGCCATTAACACATGGCTAATCAACATTATATTACTAGCTTTCATGTTGTTATTGTTACAACTTAAAAGTTCACAGCTGACCTTGCTTGCTAGCTAACCCATTGCAATATTGCACGTTCCACTATTGCAGTGTTGCCATTTGGCAACACATACATTTGATCGATTTACAAAAAACAAATTTTTTATTAAAATTTTTTTGGGTTGTGAATATGTCATCATAACTTACTGGAGGTGATGTTTTAGATTTTTTTGTGGATCTGACAAAATTTGATCCTTTGTTTTTATTAACGTTTACATTTGCATTCAGCAACTACTCACAATAAACGCCAGTCTGCCAGAAATCGCTCTACAGAAAAACACAGCATGTCATGTGACTTAACCAAAGCACATCATTGGCTACTCTAAGGTCTTCTCTTTCCAACAAAACTTTTTTAATGTTGGTCTTTAAGAAACAATGGCAGGGAAATTAACATAAGTATCATGTTGCCATATGGTGACACCGTGCAGTAGAGGGTTAAAACTAGTGTAAACGGGGCAGCCCATTTTATCTCTGGGCGAATGGGATTAAAAATAACAACTGTTTGGTTGAATGAATTCTTAGGGTCTATTGTTTGATATTAATTTCTGTAAATCCAGAGATCTGTGTAATAAATACATTTCAAACTAAAATAGGATTTAAGAACTTAAATTGAAACTTACCCTAACAAATTTCACATTTGTAAGGGCAAACATTATCAGTTAAAGGGATACAGTAGTTCACCCAAAAATGAAACTTCTGTAATCACATTGTTTTTTAATTCTCTTAAATGCAAAAAATATATATTTTGAAAAAAGGCAGCTCAGTGTTAGCACTGGTTAGCTCTGTCGCCTCACAGCAAAAAGGTCGCTGGTTCGAGTCCCGGCTGGGCCAGTTGGCATTTCTGTGTGGAGTTTGCATGTTCTCCCTGTGCTGGCGTGGGTTTCCTCCGGGTGCTCCGGTTTCCCCCACAGTCTAAAGACATGCACTATAGGTGAATTGAATAAAACTAAATTGTCCGTAGTGTATGAGTGTGTGTGTGAATGAGTGTGTATGGGTTTTTCCCAGTACTAGGATGTGGCTGGAAGGGCATCCGCTGCGTAAAACATAAGCCGGAATAGTTCATTCCACTGTGCGACCTCTGATATATAAGGGACTAAGCCGAAGGAAATTGAATGAATGAATGAATTTTGAAAAAAAAAGCTGGAAACCTAGAACCATTGACCTCCATGGTATTTGTTTTTCCTACTATGGAAGTCAATTGTTACAGGTTTTCAGATTTCAACTCAATAAAGAAACTCAAAAAGGTTTAGAACCACTTGAGGGCGAGTAAATAATAAATGTTCATTTTTGGGTGAACTATCCCTTTAAGAGTCATGCTCAAATATTGAAAAAATAATAATTTATTAACCACCCTGATCCTCACAACCTAGCCAACCACCAAACCTCATTGGATAACATTCCTATTTGTGCCAAACTATTTGAAACCATCTTAAATCAGAACACGGTGCACCTCTTGGTGGATGGCGTGGGAGCTTTCTCTTGCACAGTAAGTAAAACTTTCAGTCTGGCTTATAAATCATGGAACGATCATCTGAGACAACCCAAACATTTCTGACATTGTAATTTCCTGAGGAGAGGAGTGTCTTATCAGCCTCAGACATGACTCCAACCTCACCGCCACAGACACTGATGTAAAAAAAACTCCCACGAAATTATGTCTGAGCGGAAAGATAAACAGGGCTACGGCAAGGTACAACAAATAGCCAATATGGCCAACAGAGAGCCTGCATTCAACGTGACGAGTGCTATTTTTAGACTCCCTCAAATCCTCAACTCTATTAGACTGCTTGTCATTTCAATGATCTAGATGGTGAAACACATCAATGGAGACGATCCCGATGCAGCAATTCTCCAGTACCTTGTTTGTTACGTTTCTCTCCTCAACACTAAACTGTCATTACCATAATGATTGTCTTGAAGAATGTCTCAGCTAGTCAGGGTCACACTATCATTACATAATCCTTTGCAGCACAGCGGTTTTCACACTACAAGATTATGCTAATGGGCTTATACAGTAGCTGCATTTGGACCACAGGCTGAACGCAGCCTTGAGCATAAAACAAACCTAATCTGCGAAAAACAATGAATATGCACTGAATAACCTTCCCTCGATTACTAGGGTTAATTGGAAGATTCGGTGCAAGGGATGCTAGTAAATGCTAATACACAACACTTCAGCGAACTACTTTGAGAAATTGGTATTGTAGAAGACTGTGGTGAATTATTGATCGAATAATTAAGTGGGCAAGCGAGCTGCAGCTGGATACCTTTTTGTCCTTGCTGACGTCTTCGTCTTTCTTGGCCGCATCCAGGTCAGTGACTCCGCGGCTGAACTCGTCCATTGTGCTGTCGGGGAGGGGAAGCTCCTCTGCATCAATGTCAGTCTCATCTGCAGCAGGCTTTTCGGCCCCCGTGAGCTCCCGCCCTTTAGAGAAAAACAGTACATCATGCTAAATATATTTATTTTTGGAGCTGGAAAAGAATGAGACAGGGATTAAAGCAGATGTTTGCTGAAAATAAATCGGCCACTGTTAACTTAATTAACTTGTGAAGTTTATGAAGGGGGGCTGGGTGATGTGGTAAAAACAAATACTTAGATTTTATTTTAGATTGCTTGGACGGACATTTCTTTTTTTTTTTCTCCTTTTTCAAAATATTTAACTAGTAAGCTAAAAAATGTACAAGATGATTCAAATAGCAGCATCTTCATAAATAAATACACATAAACATACATAAATATTCAGTTTTTCACTAATTTAGGGTCAGTAATTCAAATGTCAAACAAATAAACATATAAAAGTTCTCAGGGAAAATATACAAATGCTCTTTTAGAGGTCAACTCAAAATGACAAGGTATGACTTCCATTGTTAGTGATCATTAACAATAAATGTACATACAAAACTGTCCTTATCCTATATGTTCACTTTTAGAAAATATAGTTTTTATATTCAAACTGTAGCTTATAGTTTTAGAAACCAAGCCAAAATGACAAAATATGACATCAGTAGTACCCTATTATTACCAATGAAGCTTCAAGACCATCCCACAAATTATACACTTACCAGCCACTTTATTAGGTACTGTACACCTTACTTGTAATGGGTTGGACCCCCTTTTGCCTTCAGAACTGTCCTAATATATTCAACAAGGTACTGGAAATATTCCTCAGATATTTTATTTTTAGATATTGACATGATAGCATCACTCAGTTGCTGCAGATTTGATGGCTGCACATCCATAATGAGAATCTCCTTTTTCACAACATCCCAAAGGTTTTCTATTGGATTGAGATCTGGTAACTGTGGAGGCCATTTGAGTACAGTGAACTCATGTTCAAGAAATCAGTCTGAGATGATTCACGCTTTCTGATATGGGGCGTTATCATGCTGGAAGTAGCTATCCGAAAATGGGTACACTGTTGTCATAAATTGATGGACATGATCAGCAACAATACTAAGGTAGGCTGTGGCATTGACACAATGCTCAATTGGTACTAATGAGCCCAAGGTGTGTAAAGAAAATATCCCCCACACCATTACACCACCACCACCAGCCTGAACCGTTGATACAAGGCAGGATAGATCCATGCTTTCATGTTGTTGGCACCGAATTCTGACCTGTACCATCCGAATGTCACAGCAGAAATAGAGACTCATCAGACCAGGCAACGTTTTTCCAATCTTCTATGTCACATTTTTGGTGAGCCTGTGCAAATTGTAGCCTCAGTTTCCTGTTCTTAGGTGACAGGAGTGGCACCCAGTGTGGTCTTCTGCTGCCGTAGCCCATCCCCCTCAATGTTGGATGTGCATTCAGAGATGCTCTTCTGCGTACCTCACTTGTAACGAGCGGTTATTTGAGTTACTGCTACCTTTCTATAAGTTAGAACCAGTCTGGAGATTCTCATCCGACCTCTGTCAACTGAAACTCCCCATTTTCAAAACAGTTAACGCACAGGCCTAAACAGCGGCACTCATGGTCAAAATGGCACATTTTGCTTGCAAAATGCTCTAACCGTGTCAAAACATTTAAAATATGCAACAAAAGCTCATTTTACCTTCAAACAACACAACTTGCAAACAAGTATATGCACTCTTTTAATCAATTGCTACACAATGGACAACAAAATACAGAACCAGTGAATCAGTGCACCATTGCTTGTCATTGTAGCCTATTGCCCATGCCGTTTGTTGTCTTTTTATTTGGGCTGTCAATTTTGCAAGAAATGCTTTGATTAAAATTATATTGAATTCATGACATTTTTTTCAAACTGTGCCTGAAACCTGAAATACTGTTACTGTTAAAAAACAAAACAGACAAAAGTAATAAAATACTGTAAATATTAGAGAAAACACATGTAAACCAAAATATAGTCAAATCCATCAGAGTAGAAGACATAGCCGCTATTGACCTCTTCTATCCATACTGGCAAAGAACAACACAGACCGACCACCTTATATTATAAGGTTTGCAGACTGATTGCTAATTGAAGATTTGTGTAAAGAAGTGTCAAACCAGTGCTTCAGTGATATCATACTAATCTTGATAGTTTATAATAGTTCAAGAGTTCACACTTAGATATTGTTTGACAAATTGTTAGCTGGTTTGGCATGCTGTCCCGGGAGAGAACCCTGAGCTCGGAGATAGTTGAGCCCAGGGCTCCTGCCTGGTCGATAGAGCGTATCAGGGGAGTACGAGATCAGGTGGTTCTCGAGAGCTCCCCGTGGTAAAAGGAAGAAAAGGGGAGGCAAAGGGGTGGATGGGGGGTTTCTTGGAAATGAAGATAAGGGAGTGATTTTCCCTAGGCTACTTGTAGTGAGCTTGGATTGATCTGATTGGCTAGCTTATGATTGTGGATGAGGGATCAGCCGCGGTCATGTTTATGAAACTTCACTTAGGAACAGATGGTTTCTGTTTGGTAACCATAGCTAAAACACCATAAAGTTTGAACTGCTTGAATAACATCTGTGTTAACTGTTTTGAAAAATGGTAGGGAAAATGTGTCATCCCAATGAGAATGGGTTTACACATTTGCAAGACATGTCTTCTGCTCTGCTGGGATAGTGATGATGAAAATGGAGTGGATCCTAGTTTTTTTTAACCAGGTCAAAGCAAACAAGAAAAACTGTAGTTTTGAGGTGAACTAAAGATTTTAAACAAGAGCAAGGGTTTTGCAGGTAATCCGTGGTGTTCTGCAAATTTCAATTCTGATTAGAGAAACGTACTAAAGTGACTGAGAAAAACATTATATATTTAGTAAAACATATTATTATAAATATAAAAAAAATATTATGAAATATTATTAAATTAATCAATATTTAAAACCTTAAACATTACTTACAAAAAAAAATCATCCAGCTGTAGGTTATAACATGGATTTTTTTTACTTTTGGAACATGAGAACTAAAGAGTGTTTTTCCACAAGTAAAAACTGTAATTTCTTTCTCAAAATGCCTTCATCCATGTGGTTTCTGACTACCCACTGATGTTTCCCATGTACAGAGTAGATCCCCTGTGGGACGGATGGTGTTACTGATACTGTATGGGGCCCCATGAATGTTCCAACCACACCTACACTTGCTCTGTACTGCAGATCTGTATTTCTGGATATGGGTGCTTGACATGTCACGTCAAGCTGTGACAGCCATGTCCTGTGGCGCGACATGCTATACTACATCTAAAACCATCCTGAACAACATTCTTGTATAAATATATTTTACACACTAAATTTATGACATTGTCAAGGCACTAAATGACATATTTATAGTCTTTCAATGAATCACAATGTATCTAGATCAAGTAATTGATAAAATAAAGACTAATAAGAGATGATTTTAAATAACAAGGAGTGAAAAAAAAAGGACAGACAAACGAATAGACGGACGGATGGACGGACAGACGGACAGACGGACAGACAGACAGACAGACAGACAGACAGTTCGATAGATAGATAGATAGATAGATAGATAGATAGATAGATAGATAGATAGATAGATAGATCGACACACAGATAGATCGACAGACAGATAGATCGACCGACAGACAGACAGACAGACAGACAGACAGACAGACAGATAGATCGACAGACAGACAGACAGACAGACAGACAGATAGATAGATAGATAGATAGATAGATAGATAGATAGATAGATAGATAGATAGATAGATAGATAGATAGATCGACAGACAGACAGACAGACAGACAGACAGACATACAGACAAATAGATAGATAGATAGATAGATAGATAGATAGATAGATAGATAGATAGATAGATAGATAGATAGATAGATAGATAGATAGATAGATAGATCAATATACATACTGTATGCTTGATCTAATAAATATTTACATGCTGAAATGAAATATAAATGAGCTATACAACTGTGCTACCCTTACATTTAAATACAATTTGGATGACTGAATTATGGCTATTTTAGGGTGACAATTTGACCTAGATCATAAACTGTGTATTGTGTTACTGTACATAACACGAGAGTTAAAAAAGGAAAGACTGGAGGTCAGAGTCATTTACCCCACACTGAACTACATGTATTGAGACATTGTCCTTCACAGATCTTCACTGGCATTTCCACACACACAAAAAGTTTATCCAGACAGAAAACAAAACAAGATCACTCCCAATCTAAACGATAAACATGCACTAAGTTGATACAAATCCTATTCTTATATATTTTATTTAGCAGATCAGCTCAAAACCCCTTATTTTCTCCATCTGTCTAATGTAAATAAATGACATTTATGTGTTGTTATTACTTAGAATTGAATTACTGACATACTTAAAGGGTCACGAAACACCAAAACACATTTTTTGAGCTGTTGACAGTCATATATGTGTCCCACGCTGCTATAAACACTATTAGGACACATATATTGCACTAAAAAGTGAAAATTGGTTGTTTTTGCGTTATTTTGAGCAAATTCGTTCTTCCGGTTTGAAACGAATTTTTGAAGCTACGTCACGGCCATGAGATACTTAGGTGTAAATCCAGCAGGAGAGTGGCTGTCTGTCTTTTCTAGGGCGTTCTGACGTATCTGAGTGTGCAGTATTAATTCATGAGAAGACGTGCTTCAAACCAATCAGCGCGCTCTATTGTGTATGACGTGAAACTTCATTAATATGCATGATAGCTCCGGAGACTGTTTACCAGGTTACACTGTTCAGACGGCAGAGAGACGCCACGTTGTGTTGCCAAAACAAGTGAAAGTACAAGAATTTCAAGACAAGAGTCGTAGGTGTTATTAGTGTGTTGCAACGAAGGTTTTGTTTTCATTTTCCCTTTATGGGAGAGCAGCTGGACTCACGTGTGGATTACAGTGCACGCGACACTCGACAGAAACGCGTTTGTAAGGAACATTTATACCCGAGAGCTTTTCTCATCTGGAAATGGTGAAATCCGGATTTGCCGCTCGTCTCCTTTTAATAAAAAGACACAGCTCCAGTTTGATTGCCTGTCTACAGATTTGGTAAGTGTTTGCAGTGCAGTGCCCTTTGTTTAAATGCTGCTCTCCTAGTGTAAACATGTAAACACAAACTATTCCCGTCGTGCAGGATTTTCGCCGCATTTTGTGACAGGATAGTCTATACACACACGGCTTTCTGACGCTACCTACCGAGTACATAAGGTACAGAGAAATGCGGAGGATTTTTTTCTCTTATTCGCCGTAACAAATCAGCCTCTGTGTGTTTGTTTTTCCTGTGAAACTTAGCGCGTCCCTTCTATGCAAAATCTTATCCTCTTTCCCTCCCCCGACACTCCCACACTACCAGAGCTGGACACGCCCAACTTTCCTGACTTTTTTCAAAACAGAGGTGTGAAAACACCCTGCTGAGACAGGGGGTTTCGTGACCCTTTAAATATCTAAGAATTACATCTGAAGCCACATGTCTACAGAAGAGCAGAAGCAGAAGAGCACACCTGTGCCACTCCTGTCAGTTAACAACAGCAAACTGAGGCCAATATTGAACAACAGTCATCTGGAAAAGGTTGTGATTCCATAATTCCTGCTTTGACATTATAGTGGTAGGGTCAAAATTCTGCATAAACAGCGTGAAAGCATGGATCCATCCTGCCTTGTATTAATAGTTTAGGCTGCTTGTGGATTAATGGTGTGAGGTAATGGTGTGAGGCTTATTTTCTTGACATACTTCGGGTCCCATTGTACCAACTGAGCACTATTTGCTGACCACAGTGTATTCATCTTATGATGGCTACATCCAGCAGGAAAAAAATGGTATATGTAACAAAGCTGACAAAATCATCTCAAATGAGTATCTTGAAAATGGCAATAATCTCACTACATTCAAATCTCAGCAAAAACACTTCTGGAATGTGCTGGAATGGGAGATTCACATTATGAATGTGTAGCCAACTAGGGATGTAACAATACAAAGTAAGCTGGTTGAAAATCAATTCAATATGTGACTATTCAAATCGGTTTGGATGTTAAATATATCACGACGTATGTTTTGAACAGCAAGGACTATTGTGTTTAGTCCAAACTCGCTTAACGTACAATAACGCTGAACAAAATGTTGCAGATAGTTTAAAGCGACGAAGAGTGTGGTTATTGATACTGAGAAAGCTCCATCTTAAGTGAAGTGGAGATGCATGCATGATCTCTCCCATTTGTGGAGCCAATTCAATTACCATTTCAATCATATTATTAAACTGATGACAGTAAAGATAAACAAGTAATGACAAGCAATAATAAAAAGCTGAACGTTGACAACAACAGAAAGGAATTTGAAGAGTTTAGCTAATTTGTTCTCAGTTCTTTCTCTTTACTCTCTCTATCTGTCTCTCTCCATGTCTCACTTTTAATGAGCATTTCACAAGTTTGTAAAGAACTTATAGAACTATAAATAAAGACTGCTCTTTGTTCCCTATCTAATGCAAAGCTGTATTCCATATACAGTTGAAGTCAGAATTATTAGCCCCCCTGAATTGTTATCCACGTTTATTTTTTTCTCAATTTCTGTTTAACAAAAATAAAAAGATTTTTATTTAATTAATTTATTTTTATTTATTTTATTTATTTATACAGGGACAATGTACAACATGACATGTCGTGCCAGAGTTAGCTATAAAGCTAATTTACATCTGTAGTCCCTGGGCAGGAATTTATAACAAATTTAACAGTAAAAAATAATACATTATACACTTACAATACAATCCATGCAATACATCATTATCAATAAAATGAAATCAAATCAGTGGTTACATTTTTGATTTTGTTTAAGCCAAATTTTAAGAACAGTTTTAAAATGATTAAAAGTGGTAATCTCTCTGATATGCACTGGTATTTTATTCCATCTTTCTGCTGCTCTGACTGAAAAAACTGATTGTCCAAAAGCAGTTCTCTTAAGTTTAACTGAACAATCACCTCTAACCGATGTCTGTCTTATATTGTCCTTACAGGCAATCACACATTGTTTGAGGGGTGGTGGTGCAAGATCATTAAATATTTTATACATTAAACACTAGGGGAGATGCCTACTCCACGAGACGAGACGAGATACGAGATTGGGTTCACGAGAACGAGACGAGACGAGATTTTTACACTATTTTTAAGAAATCCTCAATGATGAAATATATGAATGGAAAATAGTCTTTTATTCAACTGGGAAAAAAAAACAAATCGCAAAACTACTTAGGTGCTTTCTTTAAATCAACTTGAAATGAATGTTATTTTACTTCTATTTTATTGAATTATACGCAGTAATGGACATGCAAACACTGATAAATATTTTGCTAATAGCCTATGTGAATGGAAAAATCTTTTTATATATAATTTTAAATATTAGCAAAATATTTGCTAATATATGAATGGAAAATAGATTTTTATTCAACTAGAAAAAAAAAAATCACAAAATACAAAACAATTTAGGTGCTTTTTAAAAACATTGTAATGAATGGTATTTTATTTCTATTTAAATGAATTCTATGTCATAAAGGAGATGCAAACACTGCTAAATTTAGCTATAAACTCTACCGACTGGCTTCTCCCCTGTACAATTTCACATGATATATTCGAACTTATTTCCACACACTGAAACAAATATATGTAATTGTTTGTATTTCATTTTTAATTTAATAAATTAGTTTCACTTTCATTTAGCAAGATTTCATTCAGGCCCGTGACTCACTCTGAGCTACTGGATGGGATCATGCGAATATGAAGAACTGATAGGAGAGTTGTTTTAATGGAGTTTAATGCCGCACGCACAATGAAAAAAAAAATTCAGCTTTTCCCGGACAGTATAAACGTGTGTTTCGTGATGCTGACGTGACGATGAGTCTCCAGGAGTTCATTCAGTGAGTGTGTGTGTTTGTTTGCGTGCGCTTAGAGATGTGTGCGTGTGGTGCTTTACAGACCTACAGTAGGTGTGTAGGTCCTGTCGCAAAATGCGGCTAAATGTCCTTCACGATGTTAATAGTTTGATTACGGTGTTTACATATCTGCACTTCAATAATGCGACTAAAATAGGAATACTTTACGTCTTAATTACATTTGTGTTTACGACGATTATGCCTTTCAGCATATCTGAAGTATTCCATTGCATGGATACGAACCATAATGTGTGAGGCTGTAGTTGTAGCCCATGTTGGATGTGGCACCTGCTGAACTCCGGTGAAAAAAGTGCAAAGCATTTTATTTGCAGATCAAATGCAATCCTGCCTCCAATCGTCAATGCTAATTTCACCCTCACGCTCCATCATAACGTCACGAGAACTATTTTCACCTCGACGAGAAATCTCGCCGCGATTTAATCTCGCGAGATCTCGTCGTACGAGATCTTGTCACACCCTTATTAAACACACATCAGCATAAAATAAGAAACTATCAAATGTTAGTAATTTATGTTGTGCAATACAGTTACAATGATGATAGCTCCTTGGCTTTTTAGCTAAAATTTTTACAGTTTGTTTATAGATAATATACAATGGTTTTAATGTTCTAATATTTGTGTGGGACCAGCTTGTATCACAATAAGATAAGTGAGTGTTGTGTTGATTTTTCAACACATTTCTAAACATAATAGTTTTAATAACTCATTTGTGAACTGATTTATTTTATCTTTGCCATGATGACAGTAAATAATATTTGACTAGATATTTTTTCAAGACACTTCTATACAGCTTACAGTGACATTTAAAGGCTTAACGAGGTTAATTAGGTTAACTAGGCAGGTTAGGGCAATTAGGCCGTATTTGACTATCGAAAAAATATAGCTTAAAGGGGCTAATAATTTTGACATTTAAATGGTTTTTAAAAAGATTAAAACTGCTTTTTACTTTAGCCGAAATAAAACAAATAAGACTTTCTCCAGAAGAAAACTATTATCAGACATACTGTGAAAATTTCCTTGCTCTGTTAAACATTATTTGGGAAATATTTAAAAAAAAAAATAAAAAATTAAAAGGTGGGCTAATAATTCTGACTTCAACTGTATATATTTTTGGTGGGTGAGATGGGAAAGGGGGACAAGTCATTAGCAGGGGCTAGAAAATGTAGAAAGACTGATTCTTAAAAAAAAAAACCAAGCCATGAAAACTACATACAAAGTAAGGCTGCACGATTAATCGATTTTAAACTGAAATTGCGATTTGAAGAGGTGCGATTTTCAAATCGCAAAAGCTGCGATTATTTCGATTGTTATTAAAGAAGTGCGCTGCTCTTTTTTTCTGTCACTAGGAAATGACTGAATCAGCTGTGTATTGTTTGCGAGTGTTGCTGTCGATGTTGTTATAATTGTAATATTTAATACTATTGTGATATTCAAGATTTGTAAAGTAATACAGCTCTGGATAACTTGAAACTAGTCTCTCCTCCATCATTAACGTTCTCCGTAGTCGTCTTTACAACACAAACACTGCTGTCACCTCACCTGAAACTCTGCCTCTGCTTTCATATGATTGAAGACTGAAAAAGACACGACTGACGTATTGAGATTTTTCGGCTCAGGGTTGACGTTTATTTCAACTGCAAGCACACAGCACGCAATGGAAAAAACGTGAGGCACGCAAAAAGCATAAGCAGCGCACAAAACACTCCGTTAGTAAACCATTCAACATATGCTCCTCTGAACGCAAAAAGCACGTTGGCTGTGATCAGTGCCTTTTGCAGCCAAACTTATATAAATATATAAAATAATATTTTTCAATCGTTTAACTAACACCATTAATCGGTTGCGAACGCACCCTTTCGGTTAACGGTTAATCGGTTATTTTGAGCATCCCTAGTGTACACTCATACAATTTACATAAGACAATGAACTATGTCAGTTTTGAGACCAGTTTGCTCTTCCTCCTGTGCAGAAAAAATTATTATTAATGTCTCTCTGTCCTAACACCATGACAGTGGAATTGTTAAACCTTGAGCACAATCCACGTGATACTGCAGTGTGTTGGTGCTACAGGGAATCCTGCGCGGATTAGAAACAGTGTGTGGGTGAATGGAAACTCATCTGCATTTAAAAGGAAAAACCTGTCCGGAGGGAGCTGTGGGCGGATGATCAGCCAGAACTCAAGGCCCGAGCACCACCAGAGCTGCACCTTCGGGCACAAGCAATCAGAGGTTGCTGTTCCCTGCTGCCTATCAAAGCGCCGCCACAGATACTTCCTTTAACTCACTCGCACCAAATACAGAGAACAACGGCATGGATTTTCCCTTTGCTAAATCAAAGTGTGTCAGAGATCAGCAGCAAGTAACATCACTCATTGTAATCTCGTAATACCAGGTTCAAGGGGCTCAAATAGACAATCAATTAGGAGGAGTTTGAAGTATAAAAACGGATTTGAAAGACGACGACGCTTGCTGTGAAAGACACTGACTAACATTGAAGTGGAAAGAACAGAGGATATAGTACCGTACCTGCTACTCCAGAGTCTGTGCATGTCTTGTCAGCATCGCCGTCTTCTTGGCCGTCTGCGTTTTGCTGTGTGTGCTGAAGGCTAAGTTTATGACAGACCTCAAAGGCTTGACCCACCGTCCGAACTATCCGCATGGCTTGGCTCTACAGAGAAATGAGGGAGAGTTTAATTAATTTATATATTTATATTAATTAATTTGATTAACTCATATTTGGAGATTTTTTAGCCAACTCTACTGGTATTATAATGTTAACAATACTCTTTTTGTTCCTTCAATAAAACAATGAATCAATCAGTCAATCAATCAATGAATCAATCTGTCAATCAATCAATCAATCAATCCATCAATCAATCAATCAATAAATCAGTCAATCAATCAATCAATCTATGTATGCGTGAAGTATCATTAGGGATGTCAAAACTAATTGTTTCTTCGGCGCACCCCGATGCAGATGCAGACAATTCGGTATCGGTTCAATAATAGATCCTAACTGGTTATTACTGGTTATTATGTAACTGGTTATTATTAGCGAGTTAGGCGAGCGCAAGTAATTAAAACACTCCAACTACTTAAAAAACGTCTTTCACCGATACTGAAGTTACAGCAGAAGCCCAGTTTCACTGCTGTGGAGAAATGAAAGCTGTAAACTCCATTCAGAATCAGAATCAGAAAGAGCTTTATTGCCAGGTATGTTCACACATACGAGGAATTTTTTTTCGTGACAAAGCTTCTACAGTGCAACAGAATTACAGAGACAGGACAAAAAACAGATAATAAATATATTTAAAAATAGAAGTAAGTATTGAATACAAATATACAAATTGACAAGTGTATGTACAGGTATAATACTATATACAACATTATATATGCAGCTGTTATGTGCAAATTGGCATGTAAAGTGTGTTGTTAAATAAGTGTATGTGTGTCTAAAAAGTGTATAGCAAGTAGTGATGTTGGTTCCACAATTATTATCATCAAATGTTGATGAGATGGATTGCCTGAGGGAAGAAACTGTTTCTGTGTCGGGCTGTTCTGGTGCACAGTGCTCTGTAGCGTCGACCAGAAGGTAAAAGTTCAAACAGGCAGTGTGCTGGGTGTGAGCGGTCCAGCGTGATATTGGCAGCCCTTCTGCTTGCTCTGGATAAGTACAGTTCTTGGAGAGTAGGGAGGGATGTACCAATGATTCGCTCAGCAGTCCGAACTATTCGACGTAGTCTTCGGAGGTCGGATTTGGTTGCTGAGCTAAACCAGACAGTTATTGATGTGCAGATGACTGATTCAATGATGGAGGTGTAGAACTGTTTCAGCAGCTCCTTTGGGAGGTTGAACTTCCTCAGCTGACGAAGAAAGTACAGCCTCTGTTGAGCTTTTTTGACAATGGAGTCAATGTGAGTGTCCCACTTCAGGTCCTGAGAGATGGTGGTGCCCAGGAACCTGAATGACTCCACTGCTGCCATAATGCTGTCCATGATGCTCATATCATCTCCACTTTTTTTGAGCGTGCTGAGCTCCAGGTTGTTGTGATGATTCCTCTCTCACTGCGGACCTTTGGCCTGCTGGTGTGACGTTTCCTCTCCTCTCAACTGTTACAGCGAAACTTGTGGATCCAGACACGAGTGTGTCTGCAGAGCGAGTTTTCTCCACTGCGTCTATCACAGATCAACTGTGATCGCCGGTGCCGTTTATCAGTGTCACTCATCAGTGAACAGCATCAGAGCATTAGAGCCAATCGCAGGCTTTTCTGTTGAGCGTGACCATTCATAGGCGTTTAAAAACTCGCTCGACAACGCTCAAAAGGCAAGCGGGATAATATTTATGCTTGTTTATTTGCTATAAATGCTCATGTAGTTCTGTCTATATATTTGAGTTCTTTTGATGCTGAGTGTTTTTTTTGAGCAGGTAAAATTAAAGGTACAGTTCATATATCTGATTGCTTGTATAAAAGGACAAAATTGTATTACAAACACACAGAAAATGTATTTATAAATTGTACTTTTTGACACAAGATTTGTTGTGCTGTGAAGTAAAATATAAAATTGTGTATGGAAAGCATTGTCAATGCACTGTGATGCACCGAGATATTGAATTGAACCGAATCAATGGCATGATAATCGTAACTGAACCGAACCGAGAGACCAGTGTAAGTATCAGTATGCCTGGAATGATGAATGAGTTGTACATATTCTACTGACTAATGAAAGTAATTGCTTTTGAAAACATGAGAAAATTCTATTAATTTTATATATGCTGTTAAAAATATCTTTAAAATACAAATCAAAATATTTGCCACACAAAATGATGTTTTATTTTTATAATAAGTAAATTATGTATATTTTTTCACTCATTACAATTGTCCCCTGAGATCAAGCTTTAATCCATGCTAGTTTACTTAAGATGAGCGCTGTTTATAGTAGAAAATCAACTTTAATTCTAATTGAAAGTTGCACTGATGCTGTTTTTTTCAGGTTTAATATTGTAAAATCGACTGTTTCATAGCAATCTTTTAAAATTGAAAGCAAATGAATGAATGGATGGATGGAGAGATATTTTTACAGAATGAAAGTTATAGTCAAAGTCTGACAAAAACTGACCTTATAAACATTTTCAATTTCACAACAATTTCACATGAAAAGAAAAGTGAGGAAAGAAACAAAGTTGTTTTGAAGATGACTGTGAAAGGTCATAAACAGGGGTAAAAAGCTCTGAAGTAGATTCTGAGAACCAAACAAAGGGACTCAAACAAAAGAGAGATTCTGTGATATGACTCATACCTGCTCATTTGAATGATCATGACATTTTTTGATTCCCTTCCCACACTTTTAATTCACGCTGTGTTGATTGCCAGCAAATGCAAAAAGCAGGAATGCTGCCAACCATACAATTAAAATATTTTATTAATAACTAGAGATGCTCTTAATACATGTGCATTAAGTGATTTCACATTTCATAGTTTCCCCCAAATGGAAGTAAGTGATAATCATACAAAAGAGGTCGGGAGGATAAAATAAATAAACTGATTAAATTTTGGAATCTAATTTTAAATCAATAAATGTCTCATCTTGTCTTTATACAGTAGACAACATTTGAAGAGGATAAAAAAAAGTTTTTGAAAATCGTCCTAAGACACGAATAGGCGTTGTTCAGTAGCTTTAGGACAACTTTATTAAAAGGTTTTGATCCCCTTCAGATTAGAAATTTGACATTGCGATATTTTATTTTGCTGCGATATACTCTGCATATTGCAATATAAATCCAATTTTACCAGATAGCTTGAATAGCTCTTTTGGAAAATAATTAATAAATTTATACTGATTCGAATTATTCTGGAAGATTATGGGGATTATTTTTGACTATTATTGGGAAGATAGAAGTGAAATATTTAATATGACAGTATTGAGGCGCAGAAATTGAATAATCAAATGTAAAATAGCACAGTAGTCTTCATTGTATAAATAATTCAGTAAATACATCTTTATTAAAGTTACAAGGAGTATAAATTCATGTGCCTTAATAAATTAAACTCACATTGTTGTACTGTGGCTCCTGGTAAACTATAATCCCAACATTTAAACTCAACATTGCACTTCCTGCGATGTGAGTATTGCGGATGCGCATATTGCAATATCGATGCTGAAATGATATATTGTGCCGCCCTACTTCAGATGTTGACAAATATATACAGGGAGTGCAGAATTATTAGGCAAGTTGTATTTTTGAGGATTAATTATATTATTGAACAACAACCATGTTCTCAATGAACCCAAAAAACTCATTAATATCAAAGCTGAATATTTTTGAAAGTAATTTTTAGTTTGTTTTAAGTTTTAGCTATTTTAGGAGGATATCTGTGTGTGCAGGTGACTATTACTGTGCATAATTATTAGGCAACTTAACAAAAAACAAATATATACCCATTTCAATTATTTATTTTCACCAGTGAAACCAATATAACATCTCAACTTTCACAAATATACATTTCTGACATTCAAAAACAAAACAAAAACAAATCAGTGACCAATATAGCCACCTTTCTTTGCAAGGACACTCAAAAGCCTGCCATCCATGGATTCTGTCAGTGTTTTGATCTGTTCACCATCAACATTGCGTGCAGCAGCAACCACAGCCTCCCCGACACTGTTCAGAGAGGTGTACTGTTTTCCCTCCTTATAAATCTCACATTTGATGATGGACCACAGGTTCTCTATGGGGTTCAGCTCAGGTGAACAAGGAGGCCATGTCAATTGTTTTTCTTCTTTTAGACCCTTTCTTGCCAGTCACGCTGTGCAGTACTTGGACGCGTGTGATGGAGCATTGTCCTGCATGAAAATCATGTTTTTCTTGAAGGATGCAGACTTCTTCCTGTACCACTGGCTTGAAGGTGTCTTCCAGAAACTGGCAGTAGGACTGGGAGTTGAGCTTGACTCCATCAAGCTCATCTTTGATGATACCAGCCCAAACCAGTACTCCACCTCCACCTTGCTGGCGTCTGAGTCGGACTGGAGCTCTCTGCCCTTTACCGATCCAGCCACGGGCCCATCAAGACTCACTCTCATTTCATCAGTCCATAAAACCTTAGAAAAATCAGTCTTGAGATATTTCTTGGCCCAGTCTTGACGTTTCAGCTTGTGTGTCTTGTTCAGTGGTGGTCGTTTTTCAGCCTTTCTTACCTTGGCCATGTCTCTGAGTATTGCACACCTTGTGCTTTTGGGCACTCCAGTGATGTTGCAGCTCTGAAATATGGCAAAACTGGTGGCAAGTGGCATCTTGGCAGCTGCACACTTGACTTTTCTCAGTTCATGGGCAGTTATTTTGCACCTTGGTTTTTGGTTTGGTTTTTCCACACGCTTCTTGTGACCCTGTTGACTATTTTGAATGAAACACTTGATTGTTCGATGATCACGCTTCAGAAGCTTGGCAATTTTAAGAGTGCTGCATCCCTCTGCAAGATATCTCACTATTTTTGACTTTTCGGAGCCTGTCAAGTCCTTCTTTTGACCCATTTTGCCAAAGGAAAGGAAGTTGCCTAATAATTATGCACACCTGATATAGGGTGTTGATGTCATTAGACCACACCCCTTCTCATTACAGAGATGCACATCACCTAATATGCTTAATTGGTAGAAGGCTTTCGAACCTATACAGCTTGGAGTAAGACAACATGCATAAAGAGGATGATGTGATCAAAATACTCATTTGCCTAATAATTCTGCACTGCCTGTAGTTGGAATAACTTTTTTCCAGCCATCAAATGATAAAACATTTTTGACTACCAATCAGGGCCGGACTTAGTGATTTGGGGACCCTAAGCAATTCCAGGTATGGGGCCCTAGCATTGAAACTCAAAACATTTTCTTTCTCTATAGATATTTTTTCTCTCTGTAGATTAGTTGTTGTTTTTTGTAAATACATTTTATGTTAAAAAGTATTTAAATAAATATATATAAAAAAGTATATACAAATATTTAAAGTATATTTTATATATATTTTAATACTTAAAATAAAAGTTCACAAACTAACTATGTGTACAGTTCATTATACATTTTGTGATTAGGTTTTATTGTTATTTAAAAAACATCTAAACCTATTTAATTCACAATCAATCAAACTAATCTTTTAATTTCACCAGCCGTATCACCCTGCAGCCCAGGACTGGTTACTCATTGAAGCTAAGCAGTGCTGAGCCTGGTCAGTACCTGGATGGGAGACCACATGGGAAAACTAGGTTGCTGTTGGAAGGGTTACCTTAATAACCGGAGCGTTCCTCTTCGGGAGGGGAACTTCAATGCTATGTGGAAACTTCCACTATGGGGAAATGTATGGAAACACCATAATGATTGAACCTTACCTTCGCCCCCGATGAGAGGTTTGCCAGGCAAAAGAGATTGTGAGCGCACTTGCATCACCAGAGGCGCGGTCTTCCAAGGTGTTCCCTGGCCCTTACTTATCCCACTTCAACAGAAGATTTTCGGATTTAGATATATTTTTCAGGAGCCGCCAATGCGTCTAGAATAATCTCTAGGAAATTAATACGACAGTGCGTTGGGAATGCGTGCAGTCCCGATAGGGAGGACGCTGTGGAGGCCACCTGCTACCCAAGTGGGGTGACTGGTGGCGAGAGAGCATATGGACTAGCCCTGAGAATGGGAAGTACGCATATGAATACAAGATGGCTAGCGGTGAGGGAAGACACGGTCCGCCTGTGAGGGGGGACTGCACCGTGGCAGTACAAGCATATAGGATCGCCTAGTGAAAATGCCTCCAGATACCCACCCATTTGGCCGATGCGAACGCAACCAGCAGAGCTGTCTACCTGCACAGAAATCTTATGATACTGAGTCGAGTGATCGAGCAGACCTCTCCTAAGAGAGATCTCCAAGTGGGTATGAGAGGGAAACAGGAATAATTAATATCTCGCGCCTCTGGGAACTGGATGATAAGACGATACTTCCCAGCGTGCCGCCATCTTTAGAGCGGGGATGATCGTAACGCCAACCCCTCAGAGCGGAGGGGCCAGCCTTAGCTCCAGTCAACTGAAGGAGGATAGCATCACTCTGATCTGGCATGTTCGGGGTTTCCTTCTCAGGGAAAAAGGGAAGCACACAGCTTAAGTCCTCCGCGCTCCATCTATGAACCGTACGTAAGGCATAGATCTGGGAACGGGTGCCTGTACACTGTTTCCAGGGGATGTGCCAGGGAGGGGCCATCACGAGGAGAGTAGAAAGCAGGTCCGATTGGGCCAGAGAGGCGCAATACGAGAGCTGTTTCTCGACCTCCCTGACTTTACACAGTATCTGTGTGAGTAGGCTCACTGAAGAAATGCATTTTACGCACGCCCCGGGGCCAGTTGTGTAGCCAGTGGACTTTGCAGGGTTCGCCAAGTGGGGAACTCAAGCGAGAGCGCACGAATCTCTGAGTCAGAGAGAGAAAGGCGCAGTCCATAACAGCTGGCCAGTCGGGGGTGGAGTCTCCATTTTCCCAGGCGAAACTGTTGTGAGAGCGAATGGGCTGCACGGTTGAGCTCGGTGGGGGAAAATGGAATGCAGCGATTGCAGCGCGTATGACTCCGGGGGAGCAGACGACAAGTGAGCTGCGACAATGCGGCGAGAGCGGATACCCCCATGCGGTTTGGTGAGCGGTGGGTGGGAGCAGTGATCTTAACTGCGCAACAGACATGCCACCGAGTGATGGCATGCACTGCCCGCGAGCACCGCATTAACATGCTGGACCCCCAGACATGAAACGCAGTGCTCGTGCCCATCATCCGAGGACAGGAAACCACCGCATACAGAAATGCACAGTCGGAGCGACGTCTTAAAAAAGACGCACTGCACAACCGTGTTGCTCTTTTAGGAAATTCGCAACAATACATACCGCTCTGGAGGACCGGACCCAAAGGACGCCAGGCAAGGGAGAAACCCAGCTCGACCATCTGCCGCTGCATGTCACACATTCTGGACCGGGAGATCGCTCTCGCTCACTCTCTGTCTGAAACTCACCTGGAGGAACCCTCATCGACTCTCTCAGAAGGCTGTTGAAGTCTCTAAAGTGAAA